>KZ505702.1:848768-887600 GCA_002844005.1 Limosa lapponica baueri
TGAGCTTTACATCAAAGACAAAAATGGCAGAAACATGGGATGTAGATTTGAAAATGTGACGACAAATCCTGAAACTGCTTACTTTCTGGTGAATGGGTCTAGCAAAGACTCCCAGATCCAGTTCTATGATCAGTACATTAAACTATATAAAATTGGTAAGTAAATAATTTCTTTCTTCTGTGTTTTCACTATTGCATGAGGGTAGTAGAGCATTTTTCCCTGAGAAGGAATCAGGTACTCTGCCCCTCCTAGAATCAAAAGTAAGAGACTGCAGTGTCTTCAAGAAAACCTATTCCCCAAGCAAAAGAGCAATGAGGGAAATTAAGCAAGAACCTCACAGCTGCAGCCTACCTCAGATTCTTTATCAACGTACCCTTACTGGTTTTAGGTCTTTTTCCAACAGGGTCCACAGGACTTAAAAGATTTTACTTCCTCCTGCTGTCCTTTCAATGATGGTCAAAGACTTTTCAACAGAGGAGACTTCTCAGAAGTTTATCTGAGCACTGATTTCTCCTTCCCATTGGGAAAGGCATACACCAAAACCATACCCTTGATTAGAGAATATTAATATGTGTACACAATACTCCAGGTTTTCAGATGTTCTTTCACATGTAGTGCTCCAATTTGGAAGCATCCTGTGCAATTAATTTTACTGTGCCTAAGCCTTTTTGGCAAAGTTTTTGGTATTGTCTCCAAAAAATGGACAAACAAGGATTCATTCTATAAGGAGAAGGAATTAAGCTGTAATATCACACATGGGAGATGAAACAAGACTGTTCTTTGACCAATGAGTCCATCACAAATAGGCCAGGCCTGTCTATAAGTATTGATGTGAAGTAGCAATCTAGCTGAAGCGAAGGTTTCCTCTGTCAGCGTTTTATCACCATTTCTGTCATGAGTGGCTGTCTTTTGCTGTTACAATAATCAAGTCCTTGGTGATGATCAAAATATAAAGGTCCTCATATTTTTGCCCACATCTGGGAATTTAGGGGAGAGATATGTGAAGAGGTTGGCTAGATTCTCAAAACTGGAGTGTCGTTCTTAAATTTGTATACCTAATTTTTTGGAAGGGGGGAATAAACTGCATATTTCACAACACCAAGCACGCAACAACTTCATGTTATGGAACCATCCTGTGAAGAGGCTTGAAGAAAGAAATTACCTTTGTATTTCTTACATTAGGTTTAGCATCGATTTGTTCTTCAGAAGTAAAAAACACCTTTGTAAAAAGAAGACAGGACTCTACCTTACTCATCAAAAGTAAATGGAGAGGGTTTGTGTCTTTGTATGCTCCTAAGTCATGTTCCCTGGCTTAGTCCCTGTTTTTTCTGATCCTTGGGACAGGATTTAAAGAACTTTGGTCTTTCAATTATTTCTAACAGAGTTCCTAAGAAAAACAAAATCTCTTTCTTCGTAGAGGTGTTACTTGCAATTGCACTCTCTATTATCAAAGCAAAAAGAGACCAAGCGATTTTGATTATTTGAATTCTTCGTTATATCATTTCAGAAAAGCTCATGCCTCCATCAAATATCACTGTCAGCTGTGATGAAATTAAAAATGATTGCATAATTCAATGGCAACGACCCCAAATAAGTCATTCTAACAAAGAAAAGTGTTTTAAATATGAAATCATCATAAAGTATAAGGTAAGGGGAATTTCTTCACCTATATTTAAGATTAATACATATGTTTGCATTTACCAGTACACATGGACAGAAAGAAAGTCAATTCCGCTTGTATGGTGTAGCCTTCCACATACATAGCACCATATTCTTTTGTGGCACCCCATTATGCCATACCACCCCAGTTTTTTTATCTGTGTTCCCCCGTGTGAGATATTGCTGGAGATACACTGGTTGACTGTGACTGTGACTGTGTGGAGAAGAAGCACGGTTAATTGAGACTTGAACGTATCACAGCTTTGGCTGTGACAAAACTCAGAAAAGGTGTTTCTCTCACTAAGACCTGTTGGAGCTGTCCTGGATTGTAATCCTTTCCAGTGATGGCTGCATCTCTGAGAAGGGGCACAGATCAGTTGTAAATACTGGGCAGAGAAATGTGCGTCCACTTAACAAGTATGAGCATGAGGAAAAAAATAAAAAGTGTTAGAGGAAGAAGGAAGGCCGTGTGAATAAGCACAGGTTAAGCTGCTGAAAGTCAAATTCAGACCTTGACTTTCCAAGTCTTTTTGCAGCAACAGGGAATGAGTGAGTTTGCTGTGTTCCACTCCGATAGTCCACCGAAACTACCGTAACTGAAGAAATTGCGTCAAATGACCACAGGGTGGCAGATAGCGACTACAAAGGCAAAAACCTGCCTGTACAACAACCAGATTTGGCCACTTTGTGGATGATTGAAGGTCATCCCTAGATTTCTGTTATTTGGCATTTCTTAGTTTGGATTAGGCTTGCTATTTCATAGATAACTTTTCTTGCAAGTCCAACTAACTGCTACAAAACTGCATTACTTCTCCAAATACCTTGGCCTTTGCAGCAAAGAAAGCTTATAGAAAACTCTGTGTGACATCAGAATAAAAGTGCATTGCTGGCACAATACATACTTCTTGAAGTCTTTTAATATGTCTAATGTTCAATTTATAAAGAATATTCAATTAGCAAGTAGTCTGAATTGTCTATCATTTTTTAAATTAGTATTAGCAGTTTTCAGGTTACTAATTATGTCACTGTCCAGCATTTACTGTATTGCATGGGGTAATAGTTCAATGGCCAGACAAGTCTGGCAGTCCTTCTGCGTCATCCTGGATCCTGGCCACTGACAAGCAACAGACTTCCATCACGTCAGGTCGGTAGATTAGCGCAACCATCCCCTGAAGAAGGGAGTCTCTTTTAACTATCATACACATTTTCTCCTTCATTTTTTTAAACACAGTGTCCTTTAATACATCTCGTCTTCCAAAATTTACAAAAGACCAGCTGTCCTTCTGGAACTCCACTTTCTGAAGTCTTCCATGACCTCATTGTTTTCATTTCTGATATTTTATTTTAGTGTAAACACAAAAAAAAAAGGGAGACTGTATTGTTGCACTTTCTCCTAGATTGATACCAGTGCTTAAGCTAGTTTGTTTACAGATTCTAGAGGCTGTCCTGTATAGCAGCATGCCTTCCAAATTCATGTTCAGGTGCCACATGAGAATGCATGCAGTTATTTGATAAAATAAATTTTAATTAATTTCATTTTGTTTTAAAATGGAGTAATACAGAATGCAAAATAATTTAAAAAATACATAACTGACAAGCTAATGGAGATTATATAGTCTGCAGTCATTGATTGTATGTGATCACCACACCAGGACAACATGGAAGTCACTATGGTTATTCAGAAGAGACAAGTGAAGTTTTTCTATCAAATATGTAGTTGGAGGGCAGCCTAAAATATCTGTGAATCCATGTCAGTCCTGAATATTTTCATCTGAGGGAAAAGGAGACAATATTTACATAGTATTTGCAATTAAATATAGTGACATTTATTGTAAAATATAAATACTAGATGTAAATTGAAAAGTTTCTTTCACAAATATATATTTTTCTTTTTTTTTTCCTGGTGTGTGTAAGAATAAATTTATAGTTTTCCTTCAGGTCTGATTTGCTTGTGTTTCAATTTAATCACCAACCTGAAATAAAATTTATTTCTCAGCTTTGGTGGTAGAAAAACAAGTACTTTTCCATAGAAGCATCAGTTACTATATAAATTTAACATTGTAGATGATTTATATAGTAGAAACTAAATCTTAGAAAAATTACTAGTTCATGTGAACAAACTGTCAAGTAGATAAGAAAGAGTAATGCAGAATAAACACAAAACAAGTAATCATAAAAATAATTTTTTTTTCTCAATTTACAGGATAACCTTGAGGGAAACCCCAAATATACTTCTAAACAAGTAAGTTTTCTTGTTCTATTAATCAGCAATACACGTTAGTTTCATAGTAATTTGTGAAAAGTAATAGTATGCAAATGTCTCTAAATCAGTACATGTTCAATGTTCTATGCTTTATGGGATTCTTATTTATAAATTTCATGAATGTGTCAAACTGCTAAATCATCATGACATATGTCTTTTATTAAACATTCAAGGGCAGAACTTTATTATTACTCTGTAAGTATTTTGAAAAGCCTTCAATTTTACATTATATTGTCTGCGTTCCCCCTCAAATATTTGGATCAGAATTTGAAGTTACACATCAGTGACAACAGAGAAAGGAAACACAGAGAAAACACCTCCTAGGAATTTAGTTTTCCTTATGAAAAACAAAGACCACAGAAGGCTTTTGGGATCCTTTGGGATCCTTTGGGATGGAGGCTGTCCTCCAGGTATGCTGCACCTCATTCTAAGCAGTGCAGCTTGCACATCCCATCTCTACCCAAGACGTTTTAGTTAATTGTAGTAACACTAAGTATTGCAGTCTTTTACTTGTTTTACAGGTTTGGCTGGAAAGTTATGCTTTTCCTGAAAAGTCATAATGCAAAGACTGAGGAAGGTGAGGTGCATGCAGACAGTTTATTCCTCAAATCCCTCAATTCTAGCAGTATTGAAATGAGACAGTTCAAGGTGCTTTTCTACCTCTGTCAATGGGCCAAGGGAAATTATCAATAGATCAGACTATATTGTAAGAAATTACAGGATATAGTTTAAAGGACAAAAAGCTTCTAAACATAAATAGTTTACTGACAGGTTATTCTTTAAAGGAGATAGACAGGTATATACATATTATACACATAATAAACATACTTTTTTTTTTTTTTTTTGCTTTGTAACAGCAGTCTACTTTAAAAAGCAATGCTCTTCTACCCTTGTAAAAGTTTTGCTGGTAAATGGCACTTGCGTGTTATCAACACCTAGACATGCAACAAAGAAAAACAGCTCAGTTTTGCTTTGTTTTTAGGAAGGGGGGAATAGTCACATATTTGAAAGAGCCAACAAGAAAAAGAAGTACCTCTTGAAAATGAGAACAGGTGGCAGTGGCTGCCTCGTGAGCTCAGCCTGGGGCGAGTGGAGTGCACCTGTAGAGTTTGGTAAGAACGAAAATCCATCCCTTGGGCTATTCTGACCCAAGCAATGTCTTGTTTACCTCACACACTGCTGCACACCTACGGACACACAGATACATAAAGGCTTGGAAAACTTTTTGTTTCCCTCAACATTACCGAGAAGAAGAGGAGGAAGAGAATTAAAACGTCTTAACAGTCCGACATTAGAAATCAATACAAAAAGTTACACATTTGCAACTGAAGTGCATACCTGCTTACTGCAGGGGATGGACAAACAGGCTCAATATCAATCCTTCCCAGCAGATGTCACTGCTAAGGTCCTAAAGAGCTGATTTTTATACCAAGGGAAACTTTTCAGACTGACATTGGCCAGCCAGTCACCAGAGTAGATGTTTGACACAGCTGTGCATCTATTCCTCTTTATTAACAAAAATACTTTACGACTGTTTCAGGAAACGAAGAAATCATTTCTTCTTTAGTATGGATTTTACTTGTGGTAGCAATTGCGACACTCTTGGTGGCAATCACTGTAATTTTGTTCTGCAAAAGGTAAACTTAATTTATGCATTTATTTTATTTTGTGTGGGTAGATAAGATGAAGGTGTCTCTGTGGTATAGACAAAACTTTTTCACTCACACTGTAGCAGAAATTAATCCAAATGAATGATCCTGATGCAGGTACTATAACGATGATGCCCAAAGTCCCTCCCCAGCTGATCCACACAGCTTTTTCTAGGGCCTCTCCTGTCAACATGGCAAGGAGAGAAATTATATGCAATTACTTATATTGACAGTACAGCTGCTCTGAATATTTGCAAGGTAGACTGTCTACGCGCTAAGTTTTCTGATTTCTTGAACTGCTGAATTTATTGCAAACACACAGGTTGATTGCACTTACCTGTAAAGATTTTGCAACATTCACTAGAATTGTCCTAGCAAACAATGTATATGAGAGCACATAAGCTAAGCAGCTTGCTTCTTGAAATAAATCACATAAATGAAACAGAAAGAAAAAGGATTTTCCACTGTATCATGCACTTTGTATGGAAATATACAGTAATTCAGAGAAGATACTGTTCTTCAAAATTGTTAAAATTTTTACACTTACTTTTCACTGGTTGTAGTGATTTAAAGAGCAACACTATTTTGTTTTCTTTTCAAAGAAGAAAATAACTACTAGCGAATCTTTAACCAAAAAGGAAACTATTATCATCCAAATTCTTAGTGTTTTCCCGATATGTGTTCATTCTGAGCTGAAATCATGTATATTTTCATTTCTCTTCTGTCCTGGAAGAGGAAGATAAAAGCTGCTTCAAGGGTGCAATTGTTTTGACACGACAGTTACTTAATTTTACTTTTCTGTTTCATTCATTTTGATCTCCAGGACTGGCTGTTGGAAAGCAGCATTTCCAGAAATCCCAGAGCCAAAAAATGCATTTCATCGACTACCTGATACAAACCCAGAGGTATGTTCTCTTTCTATTTTATATTAAATGTGTGAAATATATGTGTGTGAACATACAAGACTCTACTACAGGTATTTTTTAAATGAGATGGAACTTAGCACAGAGAATAACTCTTCTCTTTGCCATATTTTGAGGAATTACCAGATAAAATCAGCAGGCAAGTTTGTTAAGGGAAGTCAAATGCAGTGCTCTTCCAGATACATGGGGTTTCTCCCATTCCACTCTCACAGGTGGAGGGGCTGATGCCCCAGGTCTAGGCAGCAGCAAGGGTTTTCCCAATGTGAAGCACACACAGAGAGGACACGAATGCAGCCAGCCACAAAAACCAGCACAGGTGCGTTTAACAGCACCATGTCAACAACATCAGCAGTCACATAAATAGGGTTGCAGACATCCCAGTCCTGCTCCTCTCAGCTGAGCAGGGCTGAAGTTTGTCAGTGAGACGTGCATACACCCTCAGTCTCTTCATCCACAACAACCATAAATTCACAAGCTCCTCGCATCTGGTCTCTCTGTCTGGACCCTGGGTCCCCCCAGCAGATCACCAGCTCTCACCTTGGATCTCTCCAGGTGCAGGTCTCTCCTACTCACCTACTAGTCCAGCTTCAATGAAGTTTGCTAGCAAGTCAGACATATAGGATAGAAAGCAAGGTGACACAGAAAACAGTCCAAAATAGGATTTTGTAAGGTTGCGGTGGTCACACTCAGCATTTCGTCAGACCAGCGTACCAACCAGCAGCTCACTTATGCCCTTTTCTTGTCCAGCAGTTCATCATGTTATGTGCAGAAGTTTCTCATGGTGTGCTCAGTTAGCTAAACTTCAGGCCAATGTGTACCGATCTACTTTCACACCTTAAGAAAGATAATGCTTTTGTATTAATTCATTTGAGATGATATGTAGTACTCAGCCTGGTGCACTGGAGAAAAACACACGTTCTCTCTGTCCACTTCCAGGACAGTCAAAAATCATGTCTCAGCATTACAAAGTTGCTGAAATTTCACTGTTACATCCACCTAAGGAAAGCTTATCAGCTAAGAAACCAAAAAGTTAAATACTTCTATAAAATATGCAACAGAATTTGAAATACTTTCAGAATTGTATGTAAGTAAGTAGAGGCTGCGCTAACTTTATGTATAAAACTAATGGAAGTTTTTATTTTCCTTTCAGCTGATGGGGAGCAAAATTCAGTCGCTGACATCTGAAAATGAAGAGATAATATTAGTTGTTGACACAGTGAAATAACCAAGAAAAACTGAGGAATTTGAAAGTGCATATCTTAGCTCAGGCAACTGTATATTCTTGTGGAAAGTCTGGAATAAAATATAGTTTTCCTTCACTTTCCTCCTTTCCTTGGCAAAAAAATAGTAGTGCAGCTAAGACAGAATGATACCTCACATGTAATTTTTTTTAATGACATTGTATTCGCTTTTAATTTTGGCTAATTTTAACTTTTTAGGTAACTTGTATTTGTGGGATACCTTCCATTTTGTGAATATGATTGAAATATTTCAGTCAAGAAATTACAATGTTACAAAGCAAAAGTTACATTTTTAATTTAAGGAAATATAGTGTGTTTGTATCATATAAAAAAGAGTAAGAATTAATTTAATGAGAGGAATAAAAATTTTTTTAAAAAATTTCTTGTGCCTGAATGCCCTTGTTCTACTGTCAAGAATGGGCCTATTCATACTTGAAGTTTCCTCAGGTCTCTTAAAGTACACATGGGCAACTAGAAAATTGACAACAGGATTGAAAGCAGGCTGACACGTTTGAGTGGAGGCCTGTAATCAACAGGAATCTCAAAGGACATGTGTGTCTAAAGCCCTAACTAATCCTAGAGCTTAAGTGTGTTACAAGTTAAGAGATCAGCCACTATTAACTTGATATCAGCCCAGAATTTACTCCTGTAGGTATCTAGCTCTTTAAGTTCTTAATGCTTACTTGCCGTTTTACTACTTTCACTCATTACTCTTTAACCTCTTAGGATTTTAAAATTTTCAGCACATGACTCAGTTGATCTCTGTGTCCCTTTGTTCAGAGGCTTTTTCTACTCAGCTGGACAATAATTTTTCAGAGCCATAGGGTTAGGACAAGGTACTGGGAAAACACCCCAGGCTCTTCTTGAATGCAGTGTCTGCTTATGAGCAACGCTCCTCAAGGATCAATGCTGAGACTCATAGTGTCTAGTACTAACAGTAACTTGGAGAATGGAATGAAATGCAGCCTTAGCAAGACGGGATGACAGAAAACTGGGGCCACTGCCTGGTATACTGGAGGGTAGGCCTGCTATTCAGAGGGCTCTTGACAGGCTGAAGAAATGGGTTAATAGGAATCTCCTGAAGCAAATGCAAAGATGAATACCTGGGAAAAACTAACTGCGTGTGTCCTAGAGAATGAATGGCTGACAGGTCTGCAGAAAAGGCTCTGAGGTCCTGGTGGTGCTTCCTTATGGTAATTAAAAATATCCACACGCTAGGCTATATTGGGAGGAGTGGACCCACCAGGTCAAGGACAGTGATTATTCCATCTACTCAGCACTCATTTGTCTGCACATGCAGTTCCATGTCCAGATTTCAGCCTCCTAGTACAAGAAAGACATTGACAAACTAGGTAAATTCAGCAGTGGGGCACCAAGAAGATTATGGGGATCTGAAGGATCCCCAGTACAGACTTGTTCAGATTATGGGGATCTGTTCTTCAGGCTGAAAAATTCTGATCCAAATTCAGCCTGAAGAACCGAAGATAAGGGGATCTACCGCTGTCTTACACTGCATGTAAAGAAAACAGAACAGACTTGTCTGGGAGGATGAGGGGGAGCAGTCACAAGTTGCAGCAAGAGAAGGTCCAATTTGATATAAGGAAAAAGTATGATTTACAGGTGAGAGTGTTTGGATGGTCTCTGGAACAGGTGCTTAGAGAGGCTATGAAATCTCCATCCTTGGATATATTCAAAATACGACTGGACAAGCAGATAGATCAGACATTGAAGTTGGCTCTGCTTTAAGTGAGAAGTTGGACTCAATGACCTTTAGAGGTACATTCAAATCTAAATATTTCTCTAAATATTTCTTTAAATGGCTCTTGCCAAAGCAGCTAAGCCTTTCTAAGTCCCTGTTGTGAAATAATGGTACCCACTTGTACAGTTAAGGTAACAGGGAGAACTGGTGTCGTATATGTACTGGTACAGTTGTCTAGAGAACTGCGTAACAGATGCCTCTTCCACCTGGAAATAGGGCTTGACTCAGAAGGACCTTGTTTCTTTTCAGTGCTGAGCTGTCAGTTTGAGCCAGCACTTCTTTTTCATTTCCTGATGCATTCTCCACCTAATACATAGCCTTAGGTTAGGGCTTGGGGAAGCATAGGAAAGTCCAGCATTGGAAAACATGAGGTGCTCAGGTAACTCATGTGTTTAGGTGGTCCCTCTGAAGTAGGAAAAGGAATAATGTCCTTTAGAGCCAGTTCTTCAGTTTCTGTTTCAGTGACTGGGAGGGCCTTTTGTCTTTCATGAATCCCAAAAGGAGTACTAGTCTTTGCAGTCAGAAAGCATGATAAATTGTGATTCTTATTCAAAGGAGAAAGAACTGAGGTGCGGTAGCAAAAGGGAAGTGTTTAGGTCTTCTTACTGTGGAGGAATGTAACTCATCTTGATAATATGCTCATTTTTATACAGATGTAGGAAAGTGTTTCATACCTTCTGATCCACCGATGTTGCAGACCAAGTAATTTCAGAATTATGTAGACCATTATCAGAAGGGAAAGAGACTAGACTGGTGAGAACTTTTGTCCTTTTTACGGTTTGGACTTCTCCAATGGCATTTACAGTTCCCAGTATAAGGTGAGATACAGCTGGAGAAAGCAGCCTGAGGAGGCCTAGATTCTTCTGGACATTGAAGGTTCTCAGATTTATGAAGAAGTATCATATCTGCACAGAACAACAAATACATGTATTCTCTGGAAAATGCTATACCTAATGCTGAGACTTTAAGACAAGCACAGACTTACACTTCTGTTTGAGAAAGATCAGACACTTGTGCACACAGCAATGGTTCATCTTGGAGGATTGGTGCATTGGATTTGGACCTACTGCTTTTGTTCTCTTCCATTTTCTATGGGAAGTGTATACCCAACCTCTGTTCTTACAGGTTCACTCCTGGAAAACATATAAGCTTTTCTTCAGAAAAATATTTCTATTTCTGGTGTTGGTCATGGGTGTTTGATGTGGCCTTACCTTGCCATAAATTCATTTGTGTTGATGGACCACTTTTGAAAGGACTAGCAACAGCCTTTTCAGATAAGTCATAAACATAAGGGCACCATTTCTAAAGAGATGTGAATAGCGATATCTTCTGGGATATTTTTCTTGATGTAGGCTCTGTTAGGCCATTTTCCCAGATGCTTGGGAGACCTAAGGTTTACTTTGTCACATATCAAATGTGAGATAGTGTTCTGCAGTAGAAGCCCTGCTTTAGTGTTGCTGTGTAGAGTAAAATCCCTACTGCCAGTTTTCTCTGCTTAGAGCACTAGTATCTAAATGTGGCAGGCTTGAGAAGTTTGGCTACTAAATACTAGATTTAGCTGATGGTGGCAGCCAGTGTCTCTAATTGAGCCTTAGAAAACTGTTATCTTTTCAGCCCTTAATGTTCTCCTCCCTTCCTGATAATACTGGCCCAGGTTCTGCTTGCACTTTTACAAAATCAGAAGTGGATACTCTTTCCAGTGCTAAGTTGCTGGGCTTCTTTACACTCTTGCTTTGCTGGATCCCTACGCTGAGCAGCTCATGCAATTTATCAGCATAAGTGGTTTCAGAAGAAATTCTGTCCTGCTGGTGGTGTCTTCACTGTTCCAGAGGACAGGTGGGTTTTGTCATGCTCAGATGATGCAACCTCCTAAGTCAAGCATTTTTAGACCAGACAGAAAAATATTTGGAAATTTATCATATAGCAACAGCAAGATACAGGGGCATAAAGGTATCAGAGTAAAATGTCCAGCCAGCCAATTCAGCACTTCAGCATGTTAGGATTATTAATATTTTTTTTCATCATATGTGCAAATTTATATTTTTCTACATTGTACATGAAATTGGCATTCATCTGCCAATTTATCATTCAGGAACTCACTATTATTAGGTTATTGAACTTCCTCACAGTCATCTTTGGTTTCTATTATCCCAAACTACTTGTAACTATTTATCCATGTGAGAATCCTCCTCTTATCTCAAGGCACCTTAGACTTTTCTCCTGGTTTAACAATGTGATACTGATTTTTTTCAGTGCCCTTTGACTGGCACTTCATTTTGAGCGTGATCTTGAGCAAAAGTCCAGGCATGACAACCTTCTTGAGGGCATCTGTAGCACCAAATACTCACTGACACTTTCTGCTGTCACCTTACCTCCTTTAAAAATCTTTTAATATACCTTAATCATCTATTAGCTCAATGGTTTCTGATAAGATTCCTTTTTGGGGGAAATGATTTATTATTAGATTTCTTTTATTACTTTTACAGATTGTTCCATAAAAAATGCTTACGTGACTTATGTTGCTCTTGTATTTGTCTTGTCAGAATTCACACGCTTTCCTGTATTCTGTCTATGGAGAGGGCTCCAACTTGTTGACAAATATCTTCCTATTTTGTACAGGGTCCCTCATCCTTTTACTATGCTAAACCAGGACCAAGGATGTTTTTCTTTTAAAGAGGCAAAAAAACCCTACTACTTGATGTGTTCATATTATGAATGGGACCCTAAGAATACATTTCAATGTTTGATTTTACTGTGTGGGAACATACCAGAGGGGGCATAGCCATGTCTTTATCACATACAGCTATAGTGGCACTGCATGTGAAGGCTTTGTAGAATCAAAGAATATTAGGTAACATTTCTACAGAATAACAGTATTATCGGAACTTGGCAAAAATCTAATTTCTGCATCCCTTAGACAACTGAAGCCCCTATAAGAGCAAAGTAGTCAGTAGAGATCATGAAGTTGGCACAGAAGACAAGAGGCAAATACCCTCACCTCATGGGGTGTCTCCTGACACCCTTGACAGAGATCAGGAGCGCAGCAACAAACTATATTTTACTGGTATAATTTGATTTCTGGACTCCTTTGGGAACAAAACATATTCCATCAAGGAAGTCAGAATTTGAGCAGGTAATAGGAGAGCACAGGCAAAACTTCCACCTTTGGTTAATATTTAATTCTATACAAGGCTCAGCCTTGATCTGGAGTTATACCAAAAGAGTCTTATCACCTGACTCCCCAGTTTGCATGGTCGGTCAGTGAACCATCCCCTTGTTCCTACCTGAAGATGTAATGCTGGAAGATCACCATGATATCTAAGGTGGTCTTAAGGCTCAAAAAGAAAATGCTCAGCAATTTCCCCCTTTAACGGAATTAGCCTTTGAGCACACTTTCATTCACAAGGAAATCCTCTGAGTAACTCCACTAATTGTGATAACTCATATATCTTGCTGCTCCTTTTGGTCTCCAAGATTTAGATTTTGGAGGACTCCCAATGTTTTCCTTAATTGGGTGAGGAATCACTGAAATATTATGCTTTAGTGTAAAATTGCTTTTCACTTTGAGACTCAAAGGCTTAAATTTCTATACTAGAAATCTGAACATAGCTATTAGGCTAGTTTTATAATGATACTGGACATTTGATTATTAGACTAAATACTCCCAGGACTACTTTCTTACACTGAGGCCAATTGGCAGGCTAGAGCCCAGATACATTTTATTAAACCCCTAAAGAAGATGGACACATGCAAACTGCCTTTAGAAATTAGCCCTGACCTGAGCTAACCTCTGGACTACGTCCAGGAGTTGTTCAGGACATTGCTTGCAAATTCTGGCCAAATCAGTGCTGGGAACAGTTGTTCCTGGACACGTTCCAGTGCTGGGGAGCCTTCCAGTTACCAGTGCAGCCAGGGGCAATCTACCACACTGTCCAACTTCTACTGTAGCTGTGTGCAAACAGCTCTTGGCACACCTACTGCCTTTGACAAAGTTAATTATTGCCTTTTGGTCAAAGAGTTGCCCAGGAAGCTTTTTGCAGGAGATCAGAACAAGAAGGCCAATTTCTTAATGAGGGTAAATTCACGCTGGATACGCATGCAAACCATGTCTGTATTTCTTTTAGTACACAGCAGTGGCCAGAGCTGAAATGCTTACAATCACCTCCTAAAAGAGTGATGGGGTTGTATTAGACTACACTGGTTTATACAACGTTTCATGATATCTTTCCTCTTGGGCAAAACTGCCAGAGTGAAGCATAATTTGGGTCTCTAATCCACCAAAAAATACCCATGAGCTATTAACCATTCATTTTCTCCCTGTAGGGAAGGGAATAGGAATATATAATAAAGACAATATCAAGACACTGAAGAGATGTTAGATGCTAGACAAACTCCTTATTTGTTTCCTGTTTTCTCCTGGGAAGACATAACATACTTCAACTTGCTCAGGAAAGGTATTGCATTCATGTTCAAAAAAAGGCCAAAAGTTCAACCCAGAGAACTATCAGCCAGGGAAACTCATGGTGTGAGTGCTCATGGAGCACATTTCTGGATACATTAAGAAGAAGGTCACTGGGAACAGTAAGTATGATTTTACCGAGGGTGTGTTCAAGTGGCAAGTGGGATAACACAGGAGTTTATCCTGGGAGCTATCCAGTTTAACCTCTTTATCAATGGCCTGGAGGAGGCGATGGAGTGCATTGTCCTCACATTTGCAGATGACACCAAATTGAGGTGACTAGCTGATTTGCTCACGATGAGGGCTGCCATCTGCTGGTAGCACAGACAGGCTGAAGGAATAGTCCAAAAAAGAACCTTGAAATCATCTACTACTCACTTGAATTTACATTGTCCAGAAGAGGAGAAGTTAAAAAAACATGACGTTATTTTAAAATAACTTTTTCAAAAACAGCGTTTTGAAAAATTGTCCTGTGTGTGTCCTAGAACTCTGTGATTTACAGCAGCCCTTCTTAGTCTGTTACAAAAGAGCTTCATACAACATTTGGCAACTTCTTGGAGGATATGAACACAATTGTTCCATCTACTCCTTTCTTATGAAAGGTTGGTAACATTTCTGAAGTTTTTATTAGCCTGGAGTTTTTCTTGGAGATCCTCCTAATGCTGCAAATATTAACGCTAACTGAGAAGTTATTATTAACAGATTTTTTCAGACCATGTAGAGTGGATTTTCTGTCTTTTATTTATGACAAGCTCTTCTTTAATTCACTAGCAACATCTACATCAACAGTGTAGAACACCACCTGCAAGACATCCCAGCAGACGCCCCACACCTGTGGACCAAGAGGTCTCGTGCTGGAAGGGGCTGTCTTGGGAGAACTGGAGAGGTCTCTGCCCACCCCTGACTATTCTTGGGAGAGTCTCAGCCATGCACGTTGCCAATACTGAACTAGAATGAATCACAAAAAAGCACGTAAACAAAACCAAAATCATTGCTGGCTTCTCATAAACACAAGGCTGTAGACTGTGGCAGTTCACAAGCTGTTGAGAAGACTGTTCCCAGGAGAAGGTGGGGCCTGTTGAAGGGGGACACAGAAGATTTCATATGTCCTGAAGGAAGCTGGTCCCCAGTAGAGTCAGTTCTGGTCTTGTCCAGGACTTGAGGGCAGACACGGTGCCAGCAGGGCTGTGCCCTCCCCAATCAAGGACTATCCCATATCATCCAGCAAGGGAGAACAGGCAGCCAGACCTGGGGAAGAGGGGAAGGGTGGCTGCACCAGTTGGTGCACAGAGAGACCTGATGAGTTAGTCCAGACTAGAGTTTAAAATGGATCATTAAAACTAATTCAGCTACTGAAAGACCTGGGAGTCCTGGTGGACAACAGGATGACCATGAGTCAGCAATGTGCCCTTGTAGCCAAGAAGGCAAATGGCTTCCTGGGATGCATCAAGAAAAGTATGGCCAGCAGGTCGAGGGAGATCATCCTGCACCTGTACTCTGCCCTGGTGAGACCCCATCTAGAATACTGTGTCCAGTTCTGGGCTCCCCAGTTCAAGAAGGACAGGGAACTGCTGGAGAGGGTACAGCAAAGGGCCACAAAGATGATTAAGGGCCTGGAGCATCTCTCCTACGAGGAGAGGCTGAAGGACTTGGGTCTTTTTAGTCTTGAGAAGAGAAGACTTAGGGGGAATCTAATCAGTGCTTACAAATACTTAAAGGGAGGGTGCCAGGAGGACGGGGCTGGTCTTTTTCAGTGGTGCCCAGTGACAGGACAAGAGGAAATGGGCACAAACTTGAATATAAGAAGTTCCACCTGAATGTGAGGAGGAACTTCTTTACTGTGAGAGTGGTAGAACACTGGAACAAGCTGCCCAGAGAGGTGGTGGAGTCTACTTCTTTGGAAATATTCAAAACCCACCTGGACAAGTTCCTGTGCAACCTGCTATAGGTAGACCCGCTCTGGCGGGGGAGTTGGACTAGATGATCTCCAGAGGTCCCTTCCAACCCCATATGATTCTATGATTCTATGATTCTAATGTTTGAGCAGCCTGAAGGTACTGGTCAGATGACACTGTAAGACCACCTTCAGGTTACCCAGAACCTGACCAAACATGCTACCACAAGAGGATGCAAATCCCTTCATCAAAACTAATCAGGCGTAGGTACACACTTTGCATCATAAATATGTGTGGCACAAGAGGATGGTACTATAGGAAAGTTACACAAGGTGGTAGTTGTCACAGTGGTGGCTGGTGGTACCCAGTAGAGCATATTTGATGAACAGGCAATTTCAGACCACACTGACACATGTACTGTGTTCTTATTAGCCTACCTAAAATAAGCAAATTAAATCCTTTAGTGAGTAGAAGATCTGAAACATGCCAATCCTGTTCCCAAGGTACCTAAAAAGATGGCAAGGTCTGAGTCAATGCTAGGTATGTGGTCCTAGAGACCCAATTCTGCAGGTAAGCCACTGCCTCACATGCACTCTGCCTTCAATATTACTCAATTATCTATAGGTTTTTTCATCCATAACCTCAAGGTTTTAAAATGAAAAATATTATTAACATGCTCTTCTGGTGGTAGTCACTGGGTAAAGGTGGGCAAGGCTGAGCAGTGTTGACTGAAAAGCAAAAACATTTAAAATTTGAATGTCTGTGAAGCAATTTGCTATTGGTGGATCTGAGCACATACACAAGGAAAATAAAGTATTTTGGTTCAAGGAAGGCAGAGTTAAAAATGGTTCTTCCTCTAACAGACTAGCTACTAAGGATCCTGTCTCGCTCCTAAGAAATCTGGGGAATTCTTCACTTTCCCGCTATTGTGCCTGTGTTGGGACTGGAAGGTAAGGCATAATTCAAATCACTCTTGCTACAAGTGTTTGAGAACAGCAAGAAATAAAAACATTCTATTACATGAGGATTACATATCTGCATGCCAGATATCACATAAAACAAACTGGGAAGTGGCTAACAACATGACCCAGAGCCACATCTGAAGTTGGTGGAAGTTAAAATAAATATTGTGGTTTAGAGTCTGCAAAGTCTTTTGTGAACTTGATTTTATTGAATTCAGCAAATGCTTTGGATATTCTTTTTTAATTTGAAAATTCAGATGATTTTGCACCTAACCCGTGGTATTGTAGCCTAAGATGAACGAAACCAAACCAATCCAAAATTGGGCAGTGAGAAAGTCAGAAATTTGCATCTGGTATTTTCCTTGCCACTTTGCCTACAAATCCACAGGACAGAATTTTCTTGGCTGTTTGCAAATGCATGTTAAGGATTGACCTTCCTCAAAGGAGAACCTGGGCTGGTGCAGAGGTCATAAATGATGTATACAGCTAGTCAGGTCCTGACAGAATTACATGGCCATGTTGTAAGTGCTTTAAATATGGATTGATCACACAATGCTGCTGTTATTTGCAGAACATTTTATTTATGAAAATGTGTTTATTTGTAGGAGAGGTATTTCTATGAGCATAATCATGTACTATGACTACTGAGAATGTATGTATTTTTGTATAATGAGTTTATATATTGTGACTATTAATGTTTGGTTCATCCACCATAACAGGAAGGAAGAGGTAGTTGCATGACCAGTTTGTGTGAAATCATTTACATCTGCAAATTAAGAAATTTAAGGAAGTTTGAAAGCAGTAAGGCAAACGATAAGCTGAGTCACTTTCTGACTTACAGCATTTGCTACTTAAAACTGGCATGCAATGAGAAAAGGTAACTGGCAGAGCAAAACACTTACTGATGCCTGCATGACCACAACTACAGGATCAAGTGTCCTTGCTGCTGCGATCCAAAATCAAACAAGATAAAGGAGGAGGGTTTTTTCAACAGAAGGTATGTCTCTCTATTTTGTGTACTGTTTTTTATTGTGCCACAGAAGATTTTGTGCAGAACACAAATGTTTGCCATGGATTAAGTTAGGTATAATTATACCAGTGCATACCAATCCATACTAAATATGGATTAACTTCCTGCTTAGGAAAGTCTAAGCAAAATTTTTGTGATGCTTTAGCCTATTTGATTAAAAATACAAATCTGTGTAAATATAAAATTTCTAAATCTTTCTGCAAGATTCAAGGAAGACTATGAATTGTCTATAATGCCTGTTGTGTTATTTGACATTTCTTATCTGACATTTATTTTGCAATAACTGAAAGAAATGTTATTTTCTGTATCCTTTCTATGAATTAGTCTGAAATAGAAATATGTGGATTTCTATTTCTTGCAAAAAAGTAAATCACAGAATCCTGGGATGGTTGAGGCTGGACGGTATATCTGGAAATTGTCCTGTCCCATCCATTGCTCAGAGCAAGGTCAGCTACAGCAGGTTGCTCCAGGCTTTCTCCAGTAAGGTTTGAGCATCTTCAGCGTTGAGATTGCACAACCTCTTTGGAAAACCGATTCCAGTGGTTAACTACCCTCACAGTAAAAAGTGTTTTCTTGTGTTTAAATTGAATTTCCATTGTTTCAAGTTTTGCACATTACCTTCTCTGCAACGCTGCTTTCCAACAGTGTGTGCTGGTGCCAGAGTAGTTCCTCTCCACATGCAGGACTCCACGCTTCCATTTGCTGAGTTTCATGAGATTTCTTGTCAGCCCAATTATTCAGCCTGTTGAGGTCCCTCTGAAGCAAAATAGTTGTATATCAAAAACTTCTCCCAGTTTTGTATCATCTACAGAAATCAAAATACTGATCTGAAGACTGAACTGATTCTGTGAATGTTGCATTTAGGCAACGTGGGAGGAATATTTTAGCAATTTGAGAGGAATATTTCATTGCCTGGTATGAATTGTAAGGTTTTTATTCCTGTTTCTATGCCTCCTGGTATACTTAGCAAGTGTATGGTACTCTTCATATGTCCACAATGTATAAACATCAGGTTGTCTGCAATGTATAAACATCAGTTTATACTCACATCACCCTATGAGTAAAATTCAAATTTTCATTTCTGGTAGTGTGTCATGGGCAGGAATAGCTTTCCCAGAGCCACTCAAGAAAACAAAGTCCCTGGCAAAGCTGGCTATTAAAACCAAGGAACCTTGGTCTCAGGTGACATTTTCTGGTAGCATCCGGCACTCACAGCCTAAGAAAGAATATAATAGACTGTACAGACTATGATAGTAAGAATTGAAAGTTTGTAAGTTAGTATTTAATGGATGCTTTCTGTAAAATCTACTATAGACATAACCATAGCTTTTAAATATGACTGTATTTTCCTTCTGACACATTGATACTGAGATTGTTCTAGAGCACATTGACTTTGACCACGCCTTGCTACAAAAGACAAAATGGACTTATGTTTGCTAGCACCCAACTTGCCAGGGGTACAATCACTACTGCTGAGTTTTTACTCATCATCATGCATCTTACTTGTGTCATACATGTGGTAACATTAGGTAATCAGTTTAGCAATGTTTTGCATGGTAATATTTTGCTACTGAAAAAATTAAACATACAGGCTATGCACATACCTCTAAGAAAAAGAAAGCTCCAAGGCCAAGTATCACTGGCTGGCTCATATTTACATAGCTTAGGTGGACAGATTAGGCTTATAGCAAATCTGTCTTGAAGAGAGCTAGGGAGTGAGCTAAGAATTGAGGATTGTGGAAACCAGGTGCTTGAGTTCTCTCTGGGGTCCTCCCCTACATAGCAGGGTAGACACATGCTGAGAGGTAAAGCCACTTGTGTGACTGGCCAGGAGAGAAAAAAGAAAGAAGCAAAACTGAAGTAAGCGTAGAGTTAAGGATGGGGGGTTTATGCCTAACAGATTCTATATTATCTCTTAAATTAATGAAATACAAGGAAATACCACTTACAGAAGAATATCTATGTTTCTGCTGGTCTGATCTTCCAAATAACACTCCCAACCAGTTTGACATAAGCATGTGTTCCTTTTGACACCTTCAATACTGAAGTCTATTCAGAGCAGAGGGAGTTTTACCACACCTGTCTGCAAAAGAGCAGTCTGGGAGACGGTGGAGGTCCTGGAAGCACAAAGCTCCTACAGTTGTGGTGCTGGAGCCATTTGCTTGGCTACTGGGCAGAATACAGGCATTGGTCAGGCAAGTGGCTTAGGGCTCACCACAGCTCCTATATCTCTTATCCTGCCTGCAGGCCAGAGAAAAGCCAGGGGACCTGGTTATGTGTAGGCACCTTCTGCTGGGGCAATAAAGAGAACATAGGACCAAACCAATGCTAATCCTTTCTTGTGTAATTTGTTTTAAAAGTCAGTCAACCGTGAAACACAAATCCTTTGAGAAGCAAACCCCCTTAGTGTTGTGGTCATTGGAAACGGTCATTTCTTAGCAGGAAAATGAACACTTACAGACCGTGCAGTTCCCACTGCAAGTCCAATGACACATCCAGAGCAATGATGCCAAGGAAGCACTCCTTGAAGCAGGCAGGGCTGCAGATGACTCCTTTGGCAGTCCTCCAGACAAGCATTTCCATGACAAAACATGGAGAGTGCTTGCAGCATGGGGCTGCTGCCATGTGTAGGAAACCTTAGGGAGATTTTGAAAGCAGAGGAGTCATGAGAATAGACAAGGAGATGACAAGAAGGATAATAAAGCAAAGACTATAAAGGAATGGTGAGCAGATAGTTGCCAGATAATAAGAAAATAAATGCCTAAAAAGGAACGTAGGATGAGGAAAGGAAGGAGAAATGGTTAAGATTGACTGAACAGATAGCACAAAATAGAGAAAAATATGGTTATATGAAAAAGGGAAAACTATAAGGACAAGAAGACCCGAGGTTCTTATGTGCATCACTGGAGACATCACTGAGAACATCGGAAAGTTAAAATAACCGTTGAGACCAATATCTCACATAACATTTCATGGTCAGTCCTCCATACTGTTTGTACTTCAGATTCTTCAGTATCGCTTTGCAGCAGCTGTGGCCACATCCTTACTGTAGAATGATGATTTACACACACACAAAAAAAAAGAGACTGATATTGCAACAGATAAGCAAAGAAGAATGAAGCTACAGTGAAGAGTCTGTCTCTGTTGCAATCCTGACATGATGTCTTGTCCTGGCTTGATTCCTGGACACCATGATGGATGGGTCAACTCAAGACAATTTCCATGAAATGTGAGGTGACCTGGAAATATTCAACACACTAGTTTAATTGGAGTGTCTGGCTGGGTTTTTGCTTTCACCACGAATGGAGTCAGTCTGGAATCTGCACATAAAAATTACTATAGAAGGACAGACAAGTAACAAAATGTTACCATGTTTCTGTTTTTCCGGAGTTTTTAAGAATTTACCTCACAGTCTTAGAATTAACCTTAGAAATACCTGGAATCAAGAAAGTTGCTAGTAGGAAGTTACACTACTAGGAAATACTAAAGCAAACAAACGGAACACCAAAAAAAAAAAACCCAAAAAAAAAAAAGAAAACACCACCACCACCACCCCCCACATTAACCTGTGTTGTTTCTTCATGCAGAAAAAAAATAAAAAGCAGAAAAACAGATGTTGGGAATACAGGAGTCTCTTCCAAAGAGTTTTAACTTCCTCTGAGAAAAGGAAAAGGGTAACTAGATACAGATATGCTTGACAAGAGCTGATGCCAGTGTTGGACTAGCTCTGCTCCAACCTCCACACCACATGAATGAATGTGGAATCACCCTTTGCAGGTAGTCACTTCCTTGGTAATTTAAATGGCATTACTTTTCTGGTTTTTTTCCTTTTCTTTTTTCCCCCCTGAAGGTTTCATCATCTCTTTGCAGAGAAGAAAAGATGTTTAATACTCTTGGACTCATTTGCTTGATTTGGTGGTATATGACGCTATTTCATCCCTTGCATGCTGACATCCAGTGTACGGGATGTAAGTATGTTTTTGTAGATATAATTTGAGAAACAGGGTTTAATACTTCCTTTATTGGAGATATTTGTAATTAATCTGCAATTGTCATCTTAAGCCTGACAGATGCTATCCTCTGCATTCAACAAAAACAATAGTATATCCTTATGGAACTTATTCTGTAACACTTTCAGCAGAGACACAGGAATCACCTATTACAAACGTGAAAATGAACTGGAGAAAACTGGAACTGTCCTGGGAGAGCAGCAAGAATTTCTCTACATACAAATGTACCATCATGGACAAGATTACCCAAAGTCTACCACAAGAGGTAAACCTGATATTCATTGAGATAAGTAACTGCACCTTTTTTATTTACCATTTATCAGTCTCACTTACTTTGAAAAAATTAACCAGTTGCAGGTAAAACCTGATCAGTCATTGTTTGCAGTCTACAGCTCGATCTGTCAAAGGCTGTGCAAAATTGTCACCAATGCCAGGGTGCATTTGCAGCAGGAGGAGCATCCCGTACATACAACAGAACTGAAGTTCTGGCACGAAAGTGGAAAGGAGGTGATAGCTTGAACTGTAGCTACGTTGAATCATGAATAAGGCTGTAGCTACTGAAAAAAGGGGCTGTGAGACTAAGTGAGAGTCCTAGAGAAATTAGGTAGAGACAAAGCAAGAGACTCTTCAAATAAAAAGGGAATTTTCCAGACACTGCCATGGATTTTCATTATTTCAAGTTCTTCACTTGCTTCCCAATAAATTGGATCATGCTTGTAACACAGGTTATAAGACCACATTATCCAAAGAGAAAAGCAGGAAGCTTGACAGAAAGAGAGATAGAGATGGCTTTTTTAGCCTAGCAAAGCAGATGCCTTAATTAGAAGTACGTATTACAAAAACACATCATATCTTTATTGATGATTACAAGTATAATGCCATAGACGCCTTTCTGACCCCTGAGGAGGTCAGACAAGGACTTTTATTTTGCTGAATCCTTTGATTAAATTAAATTGTGGCTTCCTCATTTATTAACCATCTTCTCTTATGCCACTGGGGTATTATTAGCCTTCTTTAATAGTTGTACGCTATTGTTGTACCATCCAACTCCTGAGCTGCAAAGCTTTTTGCGTAGTTGCGCTTTTGATCCCTCAGCTCCATTCTACGTCACCCTTAAGTGCTATAGGAGGGAGTTAGCTCTTGAACCCAAACCACAGACATATACACACAAGATTTTGGCCCTACTAATTGAGTTTCTGGGTTGCATTTCCATAGCCAGCATCATCTGACACAAGCAGAGGAAAAACAGAGAAATAAACCATCAACATGTTCTTTTTCAGGTGAATAGTTCACTATGCAGGTTTGCAGTGGAACAATACATTCTGCACGAAGGGGTATTCTTTACCATTGAAGTGCCAAACACAAACATCTCAAAAAACTGCACCTTCATCCCTGGAGGTAATGTCTATGGTCTGGGTGAGGTTTTCTCCATTTGTAATCTTTTAAAGGTAAATATTGCCTTAGAAAACAATTCCTTACATAGTAAGTAACTGCTTTATTTTCTATTAAAAATTATTTTTGCAGACCTGCTAAAATTATTGCTCTGTAATGAATGTTTCCACAATTCTGCAACACATGTATTACTACAGATGTATCAGTAATTGCATTATTCTCTTTCATACTGGGGCCCGAAAATACCACTAAATTTAAAGGTGGATTCAAATAACTATTCTAGCTGTTACAAATTAAGATGTGGGTGACTGTTTCTTCATTAAATCCTTTCCTGCCAGGCTGTTGGTGAGTTTGTGAGGACCCAGACCACATAACTAGCTGAAGGCACAGTCTTTATGAAACCCATAAAATGGGAGGAGGACAGGAAAGGAAATACCAATGATAAGCAGCCAGGGGTAACCCAAGTGTAGTGATCTCCTAATCTGGCCCTGGTGTGCCCATGCATGTGCAAACACACACACCACACACACACAAAGATATTCTGGGCCTGACCCGTGAGGGAGTTAATAGAAGTGGGGTTTAGGCAGATCCTAGGTTCATAATCCCAAACCAGAAGTTTTTAGGGCGCATTTTCCCCTGCTTTCTGAACTCAGACTTCTCCGCTAAAATTGCCCAGCCAACAGTGCTCCTGCAGCTGTGCGTAACTGGGGCATTTCAGACTCGGCACAGGTTGATGAGATTAGCTAGCAGTTTGCTTGTATCTGAGCAGAGGAAGTAATCCCCACTCCCCTCTTCCTGGGGACTTGACAGAGGAAACACTCTCACAGTGATCCTCAAAATAGAAGCCAGGACACACTGCCTCTTAAAACTCCTTCTTCCTTTTGCTATTGCTCTTCAGCTGGCGCTAGCCTCCAAGCATGCAGGTTCCCCAGGGTATTGCCCATGCTTCCACAAGGGTGTCCTCGGTAATGGGCTGGAGGCAGTAGCGCAGGAAGCCTCCACCCTTTTGCGGAAGCTGGGGCACACCGCAGAAAGAAGCAGAAAATTGTCTGGTGGAGAAGAGAGAAGGAGGCTGAGCATGCCTGCACAGCCCAGCCACAAGGGAGCTTCTTAAGAAGCAAGGTTCTCACTTCAAGTTTTGAGCAACCTGCTCTAGTGGGACATATACCTGCCCATGGCAGGGAGGCTGGAACTAGATGATCTTTAAGGTCCTTTCCAACCCAAAGTGTTCTGTGATTCAGTGAGCTCCAGAAAAGGAAGAGACCAAGTCTCTGTCACCCACATGAGGGCAGAAAGCTCTAGCTAGGAGGTTATTGGACCACAGGGCCCCACTTTACTTTTCAAAGCCCCAGCTTTTTAAACACTGCATGTAAGCAATTCGGGAGTGGATTCCTGAGCATTAATTTTAAAAGGAGAAGACTTCTCTCTGTAGCACCAAGGATGGTGTTAAAAGGCAACGTGCCTTCCTTTACCTGTGTGAATGCTCCACTCACCCCCAGGTTTTGCAGTTCAGAGGCAGGCAGATTAGAGTGAGAGTCCAGCTTTCTCTCAGTTGTCATGCCCAACACAAGCAACAACCAGCAGGAGCTGCAGGGATCTAACATATCTAAGCCTGTGCCGTGGTCCTCCAGCTTGGAGCAGTCACATGATTTTTCCTCATTGCGGATATCCCTGTGTTTTCAGGCGTGAATGGGTCGGCCATTGAAAATTTCTCCTGTGTGATTTATAATGTTTCCCTCATGAACTGCACTTGGCAGGCAGGCAGGGAAGCTCCGGCAGACACCCAATACTTTCTCTACTGGCAGTACTCAAGGTAAGTAGGTCTGATGGACTCTAGGGAAGTCTGCATTCTCATTTGACACATCCCACTGGCCGTGTTTAACTAACATACTTTGCTATAAACAGATATGAGGATGCAATGGAATGTGAGCTTTACATCAAAGACAAAAATGGCAGAAACATGGGATGTAGATTTGAAAATGTGACGACAAATCCTGAAACTGCTTACTTTCTGGTGAATGGGTCTAGCAAAGACTCCCAGATCCAGTTCTATGATCAGTACATTAAACTATATAAAATTGGTAAGTAAATGAACATTTTTATTTTATTACTGTTTTATAAAATAAGGAAGTGGGTAATTTTTCTCTGAAGAGGAAAGAAGAATCAATCAAAGTCTGTACCCTTCACAGGAATCTGCAGTGCAGAATAGACTTTGCTCCTGATCGACATAATATAGTTCCAAAAATTCACTAAAACAAGCAAAGGCAGAAGCAGCCTGAAATAACAGCTTGAAAAAGTGGGGTGAACATATCCATGGAATCCAAGTGATGAAAAGCAATGGCTAGACTTTCAAGGCCACTTTTCTGATGGGCTTATTTCTCCATCCCATAATTCCATGCCTGAGAGCCACAAAAGCTACATGTCCTAAAACCAAAGGGAGAGTTCAATTTGCAAATTGAGACTGCATTATTTATGCATTACCTATGTGAGAGCTAGGTGTTTAAGCTCCAATAGAGATCGGGGACAGGATTCAGTTGCTTAAAAACTTGCATTATTAGTGCCATTTGAGACAACCCGAGACACTTGAAGCATCCACAAGGCTTGCAGATGTGGCCCAGGACCTGTGAGAGACCAGGGGGTCCTCTTGGGGTCCTATGTGGTCTGCAGTGCACAGTATGAGACTGACTCCTGCCTGCAGCCGATGCAGGCTGTAAAGCCCAGAGCCATTCAGCTGAGCCTGCCTGCTCCATGGTGCGCCAAACGGCTCTGCAGACATCACGGGCGCTACTGATGAGGTCTCTATTGACTATAGTGGTTGGACACTTAGGTCACACTTAGTCAACTGTATTGTAGGCACTCAAATTCAGATGACTTAATCTTCTACCTGAATACTACCACACGTGCAGAAACATCCATCTTTTTTTCCTATGGGGACTTGCATTATCAGTGTGAAATTTAGACAGAAGAAAATGGCACACTGCTGATTGTACTACAGAATTACACAAAATACTTTACATGACCTTCAGTTACTTCAGATCTCCAACAACTGAAGTGATCTATTCATAGGTTTTGCTACTGTATTTTACTCCTGTTTACCAGGTAACATTTGTTAACATCAGTAGCACACAGTTGTACATCAATTGCCTGAACTTCACATGGATTTTGCTATGAACACATGAGTTGTAGCTGATTACTGACCGTGTCTACATTAATTATTTTATTTCTTTCCAGAAATACTCACTCCTCCATTAAATGTCACTGTCAAATGTACTAGAGATTCGAGCTGCATAATTACATGGCAACAACCCCTTACAAATACTATGAAAGAAGGAAGGTGTTTTGAGTATGAAATTAGGTTACAAAATAAGGTAAAAACAGTTTCTTGGTTTGTATTTGGTATCATACCTATGTACATACTTATCTATAACATGCAAACTTCTGTTTCCTTATTTATTAACTTTTCTCTCATAAACTATCGTGTCCTCCTGCTCCAGTTCTGCTGGTCTTGCATCCCACTGCTCATGACCTTATTTTAAACTAATCAGAGGTGCAAAGCAGAAAAGCAGAAGAGACCAGAGAAGTGTTATGAGGGGTCTCTGTCCAAAGACTGGGAGACCACCTGAGATGTTTTCCTGCATGAGCACATCTCACAGGAGATGACTGGGTGACGGCAGCCTGCGATCTGTAATGAGGGTGCTGCCTTGGTGGCAGCCTCCAGCCTCTCGTGCTCACCCTGCTTCCCTGGGCACCTCGGTTCACCCACCCTGACGGCATTTTGCAGCTGCTGGAATGCTCACAGCTCACAATCCCTCAAATTCAAGACATGGGACTGTTTTGCCTCCCCTCCCCCCCCAACCTCTCCTCCGTCACCTCTGCTGCCATCTGTCGCCCTTCAGCAGCCTTCCCTCAGACGCTGCCGTTCTTCCCACGGAGCCTGGTTGAGCCAACCTGACCCCGCCTGCCTACCCAATATCCACTAAACCCTCTGTTTTGAAACTAGTACTGAAATAGAAACCACTCATCTGAAAAAAATTAGACACCAGCAACTCAGGAGAAAGTTCACACAGGCCCAGGGTAGACATCTGCAATGGATGTGTTTGCTTTTCAGTGAGTTACGCTCTACTCTCTCCGCAGTCAGATGTGGTGTTACCCATCTCCTTCCAAGGTAGGCGATAGACAAATCATGTCTTTGAAGTCCATCTTTCTTTCCATTGGCTATAATAGAGGAACGTAAGATGGCTATGTCAGATGTAAACATGTATGTACCAAAAGTGAGCCAGGATTTCTCCCACACTATAGGCAGAGCGCTACCAATTTACCATAGTGACCATAGGAAAGTGCAGGACAACACAGAGTGTGTCACTTTACCTCAGCTGAGGTATGTCTGGTTTCCACCAGATGCAATGGAGCAGAGAGGCTGAGGTATCAAATCCTCCTCCACAAATCTCAGTGCCTAAAGGACTTGGTTTTAACACCCTTAAGGACAAAGGGCAGCAAAAATATTTGAGCCCATGAGTTTGACAAGGAGGCAAGAAAAACCACTCTTCTTCCCCATCCATGGGACATCTGTTTCACCATTATGTGATTTTCACACGTGGATGACGTCTGTGCTGTGACAAATTAGGGCTCCCTCCCCATCCCCTTTTCCCAGCCACAGCTCAGAAGCTTACCGCAGCAGCAATTCCTCAGGCGTTTGTAACACAAGACCATTACAGGAAAGCTCAACTAAGGGCTAAACACAAATGTACAACTCCAATAAAGCAATACTTCATTAACACTCATGAATTCATTCAAAACAAGGCCTGCAGGTTGCTTGCTGTTTGGATTGTCTGGATTTTGTATCTTGCATGCGATAATGGTATCTACCTTGGTAGCTATTTCAAGGAGCAATTGCAGTACGCATAGCTTTCCAGCCAGCTGGTATAATTTGACAATAAGGTCTTGTGTGAAATACTTAGAATTTTTTACATAGAGATATAGGTTACAACATATGACTAAAGCAATCTTATCAAAACGTTTCTTTTCAAGAAATATATGTTATCTCTTCTTTCCCATGCTGCAGTCAGAATGGGTAGAGTTCAGTAGATTCCTACTTTTGGGTGTGAAATTCATCTCACAAACTGAAACACCTTAATGTAGGTGTCTGCAAAGGAACACAGATATTCCATAACAGTCAATGCACATCTCGGGCTCCATGCAGCTGAGCAGTAGCTGCCTCATACCCCTAAGGGTGCTATAGGTACTGGAGGTACCAGAGGTACCTACACGGAGGCGGCAGATATAACTCACGCCTTTCATGAGGGGCTGTCGGAGGTAAGGCAGGACACCCCAGAGCAGCTAAAATGGCACTGTACACCTAAAGTTTAAGCAACTCATTTGCACCCTCCCTGTTCACAGCACAGACTGATGACTTCCACCATATCCTAAGTTGGAAGAGCTCAGCTGACAATGAGTAATGGGAAATACTCGTCTATTTCATAACGCAACATAGACAGTGGATGTGTTTTCTGAAATGAGACATTCCTTCCAGTAACTTCTTTCTGATTTTTCCAGAATGCTAGCTATCCTTCTGACATTACATGTGATAGATGTTTCCAGGACCTCAGCTTTTCAATGTTTTTTGGGATCCTTGCTAAAATCACTGCTATTGATTTTGCTCACTCATTTTTGAACCTATCCCTTTTCAGGTTCTTTAATCCAGGTCAATGCTTGATTCTAATTAATTAAATTTTGATTGTATGGGATGTGTAAGTAGCTCTTCACAGTATTTTGAGGAAAGCCCCTGAGTATGGATCACTCGGATGTCTAAAATGCACTGTGTAAATATGCCTGTGGAGGCAAATACAGCTTCTCCCAAACACTGATAAATAATTCATGTTTCCTTCCTTCTCTAAAATGAAATGGAGGAAGCCAAAACTCTGCATAAAGTGCTATACTCTGGGACATATCCAATTGATTTTTCAGTTTAAAAATACTTATTATCTGTATAAGCAAGAAAATGAGAAGAAAGGAGAGTATTTGATTATTTGACAAGAAAATAAAAATGAGGATTGGTCTTTGGTTTGCAGGATGAGCCCAAAGAAGGGAAAAAGGATCCTCCTGTAACAGTAAGTATTCTTGTCCTATACAACTTTGTGCTTTTGCCCACTTAAGCATATAAATACCATGATATAAAATATAATTACTCTGAGAACTGTAGTTTTTTGTATTAATATAGCAACAAGAATGCATGAAAATATGTTCCTGTGGTATCTTTATGTGTAAACTTAATACATCTCTTTTGGATGGTGTAGCTTACACAAGGCAGAATTTGCCATGCATTTCACAAAATTTCATACTTTCCATTGATCAGACAAATAGATTTTGCCTAAGAAAAATGTTATGTTTTGCATAATAAAAATAGGAAATGTTCTCTTTCTCATATCTGTTGGTGGAAAAGTACCACTGTAGTTCAGGACAGCTAGACAGAGGGAACACCAAGATCTTCAAAACCTGTGGAAGTTAATTTGGCTTCCAATACACACTGTCAGTCTTCCCCTGGCACGAGTGGTCTTCTTGGCCCTGGAAGCATCTTAGGCTTGGCAGATTCCAGACTTTGTGTAAAGTACCATGAGGCCAGATTTTACATATCTGTTATTGGATTGTCTCAGAAACATTAAGTCTGTTTAGCAAAGACAGACACCATCTAGGGAATATGATTAAACCCTGTAAGGGGTGCAAGGCGAATTTATAGGACAGTTCTCCAGTTTCAGCTTTCTGTCCTGTTTTTTTTAGGATCCATAAAGAGTGACAGGGAAAAAGTGTCCTTAAAGCATAACAAAATAAATTAAAGTCCAAATAAACTTCAAAATCTAACTTTAAACTTCAAAAACCAGAAAGATCTGGTGGCAGGATGAACTAATTTATCACCGGTTTAAATTTGGGGAGAAGAACATCTAACTAGTACATACCTAAAAGTCATACAAAATAATTTTTTATAGAAAGAAACTGTATCAGGAAATTAAAACCCAAATTTTATTAATATTTGCCTATAGGGTGAAATGCATTGATTGCTTTGATTTTAGGTAAGGAACAACACATACAGATTCCAAAATTACAATGAGAAAAAAAAGTACATTCTGAAAATCAGAGCACGTGGAAACACCTGTCTCGTAAGCTCAAACTGGGGGGAATGGAGTGAACCCATCGAGTTTGGTAAGACTGTGAAATATTATTTTAATATTTTTTTTTTGTTTTATCATATTTTCCTCCCTTTTTTCCTAACGCTCATGGACAGGAATAAAATCTTAATTCTTATCCAATGACACGAAAGGAACTGGGTGGAAATTACTGATGTGGAGGAGACGCTTAATTACTATGACGACAGAGGCTGATACCTGCCTTTGACTAGTTGGGATTGTAGAGGCAGTGGTTTCTCAGATGCCAGGGCTACAGGAACAGGCTGAGACAGATCCAGTCTTGTCTTCAGTCTGGAGTGCCTTTCAGTTTTTTAAACTTCTGCCATTGATATCATCCTCTTCTTTCCGCATCTTCCTTTTCACCCTTTCATCAACACTCTTTTTACAGTTCCACCACTTTTGCTCTGGTTTTGATTCTGTGACACTATTTCTCCTTCTCCTTTTCTAGACTTTTTTTTTAATTCTCTACATTCTGAATGTTCAAAATGGTTTAAAATGCATCAAGCATCCCTGAACTTTTTGACGAGGTTCTGTAAGAAGTTCAAGTCCTTTGGATTATTTGAAAAATGGGGTGAAATTTGCATTCATTACTAATAGTCACAAAGGTAGCTTTTTGTCATGCTAAGATTTCTCTCTCTTCAATGTTTCAGGTCAAGGGAAAGATTACTTTATTTTTGTGATTTTATTTCTGATAGCAGTTGGAACAATCTCAGTGATGTTGATCACTTATTGTCTTTTCAAAAGGTAAATCAACCTTATTGATGTAGAAACTTTTGATATAGCATTATTTCTATGAAACACATTCCTCCTATCTTTGAACTTCTTACCTACAAACTTAAATAATCTGATTATCAGTATCATGAAGTATCATTATCGGTATTGTTGTGGATGTCACTTCAGCATGCAAAATCACTACAAGTGAAAAGAGGGGAAAAGACGTTAAAGTTAGGAAGTGATTGATTCCACCAGATCCTGAAAAAAAAATTTAAAAAATCTCTGTTCTTACTTTAGCATCCACATTGCTTTGAAGTCATTGGCTTCATACAGTACCAGACAAGAGGAAATGAGGACAAATAAATGTAATTATTTTGATAAAACTTTTCACTTAGTGGTGGAAGAAAGTTATCACAGAATCACAGAATGGTAGCTGTTGGAAGGGACCTTAGGAGATTATCTAGCCCAAACGCCCTGCCAAAGCACATTCACCTAGTGCAGGAACACATCCAGGCAGGTTTTAGAGATCTCCAGAGAAGGAGACTCCACAATCTCTCTGGGCAGCCTGTTCCAGTGCTTTGGCACCCTCAAAGAAAAGAAGTTTTTCCTCACATTGAGATGGAATTTCCTGTGTTCCGGTTTGTTTCCATTGCCTCTTGTCCTGTCGCTGGGCACCACTGAAAAGAGTCTGGCCCCATCCTCTTGACACCCACCCTGTAGATATTGCTAAGCACTGATGAGATCTCCTCTCAGTCTTCTCTTCCCCAGGCTAAACAGACCCAGGCCTCTCAGACTTTCCTCATAAAAGAAATGCTCCATTCCCTTGATCATCTTTGTAGCCCTCCACTGGACTCTCTCCAGTAGTTCCTTGCCTTTCTTGAACTGGGGAGCCCAGAACTGGACACAGCACTCCAGATGAGACCTCACCGGGGAAGATTAGAGAGAGAGACAGGGTCCCTTGACCTGGTGGCCACGCCAGGTCCCAGGTCCCTCTCTGCAGAGCTGCTTTCCAGCAGGTCAACCCCTAACCTGTACAGATGTACAGGGTTATTCCTCCCCATGTGCAGGACCTCACACTTGCCCTTGTTGAATTTCATTAAGTTCCTCTCCACCCAAATCTTTAGCCTGTCCAGGTCTCACTGTATGGCCTTCTGGTCTGTCAGCACTGCTCCCAATTTTGTGTCATCAGCAAACTTGCTGACGACAACACTCTGCCCCCTCATCCAGGTCACTGATGAATATGTTGAGCAAGACTGGACCCAGTACTGACCCCCAGGGAACACCGCTAGTTACAGGCCTCCATCTAAACTCTGCACTGTTGATTACAACCCTCTGAGCTCTGCCATTCAGCCAGTTCTCAATCCACCTGCCATGTGATTTATTGAAAAACATTGTTTAATAATGTATTTACTGTGACTCTCATCACAGAATAAATTTTAGTTACCAAAGTGATTAGTCTAATAACAGTTATCCACCAGTCTACACTGAAAATATTTTCCTTCTCACTTAGTGATTTGTAGAGCAATAACTTCTCAATCTTGAAAGTAAAAAATGTCCTTAAGGTATAACACAAAATGTTTCTGTAAGTTATCTTACCAGTATTTTTAATTTCTTCACAATCCTATTTTCTATCCAAAGGTATTGCAGTTTCAAAAGGCTATTTTCTCCCATTCCGCAACCAAAAGACAAATTTAATGCATCAAATGATGAAGATATGCAGGTATGCTTTCTTTTCAATTCAAATTTGATACCTATAAACCATGACAGGCAAAATACTAGAATAATTGGCTTATGAGCGTTAAATTTGGTCCATTAAAAACTAATTTGCTCCCATGCAAAGTATGCGGTTTTGAAACTAGAAATGCTCTGTGCCAGTGCTGAGACTACCAATTTTCCTGTACATATTTGCAGTCATATTTTAAGATCCAAGTTACCAGTTTTACTGAGACCAGTATTTTCCGTGTGTACCAGTTTTGCCAGGTTGCTGTTCATACTTTGAAAATAACTTAAGTGAGAAAGCATTTTCCATTAGCATTTTCAAATATCAATGATCATAATACAATGTGAATATTTATTTTATGTCTGACTACACCCATATGAAAAAAAAACCAAACACCGAAACAGAAACAAATGTGTTGCATTGAATCATGGAAAACAGGGCTGGAAAACCTCAACAGGTTAACGAGCCTCCCTCTTTGCTTCAGTATAGGACTAGTTATAACCATTTTGATGTCTTGTGCAAACTGTGTTCAACCAATATTCTATAGCATCCCTGTGCAGTTTATTTTAATGTTTCATTATCCTTACTTTTAGAAAGCTTTTTTAATAGCCTGTTTTATTGTACTTAAAATCCACTACATCTTATCCTTATTCCTTTCCTGTTTACAGCATCTCACATACTTACCCACTGTCAACAGCACCTAACTCTTCCAGCCTTTCTTCAACCTAACTTTCTTCCAGCCTGTCTCTTCCAGACAACCAGGCTCCAAGCCACTCTTGTTTCTCTTCCAGTTCTTCCATTTGCACAGCATCTGCATAGTGAGGCAATGCTTTGTACTAGCTGGCTAAAGCAAAGATGCGCTTTAAGTCAATAAATCAGGCTAGTTGTTTATTGCCTACAATGTTTCAGTGGGCAACACCAACCACCTTTTTTAATGAGGCTTTCGAAAGTCCTCAGAAAATTTTCCTTCAATCCTTTATAAAGAATCCTGAAAACTATTACTACTAATACTTTCCAGCTTTGGTAACCATATATAAGCACATTGTCCTAACTTATTTGGCTTTGGTCCTAACATCTTTGGCTTTAACAGAAGGTAGGTAGTGATGTCATGTAAAATCATAGAATCATAGAATGGCTAGAGTTGGAAGGGACCTTAAAGATCACCTAGTTCCAACCCTCCTGCCATGGGCAGGGACACCTACCACTAGACCAAGTTGCTCAAAGCCCCATCCAACCTGGCCTTGAGTGCTTCCAGGGATGGGGCATCCACAACTTCCCTGGGAAACCAGTTTCACTGTCTCACCACCCTCACAGTAAAGTATTTCTTCCTGATATCTAATCTAAATCTCCCCTCTTTCAGTTTAAACCTATTACCCCTTATCCTATCTCAATACTCCCTGGTAAAGAGTCCCTCCTCATCTCTCCCATAGTCCCTGTTTAAGTACTGAAAGGCAACAATATGGTTTCCCTGGAGCGCTCTCTTCTCCAGGTTTAACAACCCCTACTCTCTCAGCTTGGTAGGAGAGGTGCTCCAGCCCTCTGATCATCTTCGTGGTCCCCTGCTGGACCCGCTCCAACAGGTCCATGTCCTTCTCCTCATATACATTAAGTCATAAATACCTGCTATCTCACTTCACATCAGGCTGCCAGCGATAAGGATACTGAGCCGCAGTCCATAGTCTATCACATTATTAAATAGTAATTGCTACTAAAATAGCAAGCAGTCCTTCAAAAATTGCAGAGCCTCCGGATTTCTTGCTTTTACTAAACTTGAGGGGATTCCAAATTCCTTTGCGCACGCTGCCAGAATTACTCCAGCCACTCCACTACCACCCAGAAGCCTTTGTGGATGTGGTTTTGAAAATGGTGGCTCAGGGATCTCCACACAGGCAGCAGTATCAGCAGTCATTGTCAGAGTTCAAGCGAAGGCCTCAGTTCAGGTTGCCTCACGCCTGCCTACAGGCACCGTGAAGGTAATTCCTAAATCTCTGATGTGTTGAAACAGTTTCTAGACTCCTCTTTGCCTATTTTAGTCTTAAAGCCTAGTTTTATTTTACCTCCATGCTTGGGTAGCTAACACTGATGGAATGCTGTAGTTCTTCAAAGTGGAAAATAAAGCAGAACAAATAGGAGAGCTCTCCTTCTCCGTTGACACCAGGACTCTCTCTTCCTGGCATTTAGTGCTAATATATTTATGAGCTATTTTGAACCTGTAATGTCCTTTAATCTCACCTTTTTAAAGCTTACATTTCCTTATTTGGTCCCTATTTACTCTATGACCTTTCACATTTTCTCATTATTTGTCCTGTTTCACAACAGAACTTTTCCTTAGATCACTTAAAAACCTCATGATTTACAACCCTAACCTTTCTGCACTGTTTGCACTAGTAGCTTTATCGTTCATGTTAAAGAACTGCCAGTTTTCCTATTTGCTGTGGGTAAGATCCTACCAACCAATTCGTTCAGCTCATCAGACACCTCTAACCCATTTTATTTTACTCATCTTCCTTCACTTTTTGGTTATTCTCACCCCAAATGCTTTCCTCACCCTCACTCAGAATTACATTTTCAATACTTTGTTTTCCTCTTTTCCTGAATTAAATACATTCCTAGAACTCGCAAGACATGCTCTGGGCGCAGATATATTGCTTTCTTCAGAAAATGACATAATGGCATAAAACACCATGACCGTGAAGCCCTGCAGTGTTTACGAAACCCACAGATTTCCTAGACAAAATTCCCCACCAAGACATCCTGGTTTAATGTTCTGTAACATACCCTTTATATGACAGCAAGCTTACTTCTTTTTTCCTTTTTTTTTCCTTGCCCTTCTTTTTCCTTTACCTTTTTTTTTCCCCCCAGTACTATCCTTCCTACTGCTTTTTTTTAAAACTAAATTTTATCTCCCCTTAATATTTTTAGTCCCTAAACCTTGTATCAGTACTATGACCTGACCCCCAGGTTAAGCAACATAAAACCATATGATAGCAACCAAAATGTTTTCTCTATAAGTCTAGTTAATTCCTACATACAGAAAACTCAGTCAATATTCACACAATAAATTTCTTCTATCATCTCAGCTAAGGTTGTCCAGCATTTAAATCAACTTTCATTTCTTTTTCCTTCAGCTGACAAATAGCTAGCAGTGATCGCACACGCCAAAGTCAAACAATCCTGAACTGTCCCTAAAACTGTCTTCTCCTGCTTTGCAAGCATTTCTTGTGTATTAAAATAGCAAGAGGAGGTGTGTTTGGTACCGGCATCTAAGATTTAGAAATGTTCTCTGATCAACAGTGACTCTGTAGTTTACTGTATCTTACAGAAATTTCTTTCTCTTCAGACAGGATATGTAAATCTACCAAAAAAGAGTTGGACTGAGGAAATAACTATAATTGAAGAGATGACTTAACTTTCCCAAAATAAAACACGCTTGGATTCCCCAACATGAAAGAAAATCATGGATGAACTTCACAACTAAAGAGTACTTCAAAGCACAGACTTGAACTGAATACCATCACCCATAAAACTGTTTGTCCCACAACATCTCCCACATCTCCACCTAACATGGAGCAGATGAAAAAAGTGCAGAAAACCCAGTAAAATCTGTTCTTTTCCCTTTGTTCAAAGACATAATGCCTGGGAGCCAAGCTTTTCTGCAAACACCTGCTGTGAAGATGCTTAAACCTCGCTGAGATTTTCTTCATAATGTGAGACGAGGACTCTCATCCACAACACAGAAGAAACTTTGACTTATTTCCTATCTTCATTGCCATGATGCTGCTTTCCTCTGAATATGATTTCCTACAGAATGACAGGACTGCACAAGAATGCCACAGTAGTTAGTTTTCCCACTTTATCATTTTTATATACCTGAAGTATTTCCTGAAGCAGAAACTAGCTATTTCAAGTGTGTTTAAAACTGCCCTTCAACCTTGCAACTAGTTATACCAAACTGTCACTGTACATCCAATAAACTTCATGCGAAACAGAAAATGGGAAATAAAATAACACTTGCCAAAAGTAACTATTAATATGCTGGGCTGCCAGCCAGCCATTTCATGAGCCCAGTACTTCCAATGCCAATGTTCTGCAATATTAACATGAACTTCACTCACATAGGTATTAACTCTTCAAAAAAATCCAGTGTAACAGTTGTGAGAATTGAAATAAAATCTGTAGCAAGATTTATTAACTGTTTAAATGTAAAATTTCCTCACACCAATGCATTTTATTTATTCCCTTTGAAGTGTGCAAGCCCTATTTCTAGTGCCTTTAAAAAATAATATAGGGTTTAGATGCCAGTATTTTCTTACACAAACTCCAGATCTTATCCTGTTAAAAATATTTTTCAAAATCAATGCATTTCAACAGGCAACTGCTTCAATAAGGCAGAAAACAAACGCTTTTTTTAAAAGTCTCATTTATTGTTTGCCTCTTATGTTGCCACACTGCATAATCATACATTGAAAATTGCTGCTGCATGACTACGGGAAGCCACATACTAAAAAGAAATAAAATAATGAACACCAACTAGTACATGCTGAACGCACAGCACAGGTAAATTGCAGTTCCACTTAAAAAAATCCACCTACACTTCTATTGATTTATTTTCCTATTTCTTCTGGTTAAAACCTGGTTCTGGAGGGGAAGGAGGGAGGTGGGATGAAAAACATCCTCCCCCTTTCAGGGGCTGCTCAAGTAATTGTCATGTTTGGTTCTTCCTCACAAAGCTAGAGCCACGATACACTCACAGTGAGGTTATGTATGTGTGGTATTCCATCATTATCTCTACCTTTCAAGCCACTGATATAGAAAATAAACCTAAGCAGTGTATTTATATGACAAAAACTCTTCCCCTGCCTCACAAAATCAATATAATTACAACTGAAACAGCAGGCTGATTGGCAAGGTCAACATCAGATGACGTGCCTGCATGAGAAAGCTACCATCACCAAACAGGATAAAACCACTTGCGGTAGGTACATAAAGTTGGCTATGAGCCTGTGCACAAAGCAGCTGTGTTGTGTACTTACATTCACATACAGATGTGGAAGGCTTCTGCAATACTGAAGGGAAAAGGTAAATTATGTTTGAGAGGAAGGTAATAATCAGCCAAAGCCAAGGAGTTCATTTAAATACTTCATCTTGAACAGCAACCTCAGAAGGCACACAGAAGAACTCAGCAACTCAAGTCAGCCTTCAGCAACTCAAACAATGACACACTGTTTCTTTCTCAAGATACAGGGAGAGTTCTTAAAAACACGATTGGGAAGATGAACATCTTGGTTTCCTTTACTGGTCCCCCTACCATGTCTTTGCAGATTACAAAGTACAAAAGTAAGATTATATACATATGAAGAGCGGCACATAGGTATTACATTATCTCCAAGAAGAGTATGAGAAATTATTCAATCCGATTTTGGTCTTCCAACAATCCCAGAACTAGGTATCAATCAGTTAATATTGAATGCTGACCTACCTTGATCTATATTTTACAGCTACACAGAAGCATACATATTCCCTCCCACACACCCCATCATCAACTTCACCTCTTAGAACGAACCTTGTTTCAGATTAAATTCACCTTGCTGATCACTGCTACACATCAGGCCAAACAGTTATCTCGAGTGGCACAATCAGCACTTCCAAACAGCAGCAACAGTACAATACACAGGTTATGCGGAAGTTGAAGGCATTTACTAGGTTCCTGGGTTTTTGCATGAATGCCACACTGCTTTCTATATTGATCAAAAAAAAAAATAAAATTCATTTTAAGCTCTTTTATCAAGGGCAAGAGTTTTACTTTTTGACTGTCCTCGGGACTTTAGATTTTCCTAGCACTACAACAGAAAACCCCTCTATTTTAAATCACAGGAAAGGTTGCAAATCAATTTCTAAGAATCATGCAAAAAGCCACTTGCAGCAGCCCATCATACACTATCAGGCACAAAGAATGGGAGTGGTGTCTATTAGTATAA
>KZ505702.1:887632-916105 GCA_002844005.1 Limosa lapponica baueri
AAAAAAAAAAATAAAAAAAAATGAAGCTTTTCCTGTTACAGAGTGCAGTGTAAGTGTATCAGAGGAACCATTATCTGAAACAAGTTTTCAAACAAAAGAGGCTTTCCCAATGCTTTTATGTAATAATTTCAACACAGACAGAGTAAGTATGTTTATTGTTTTACAGCAGAATGCCCCAATTTAAGAACAAAATTGCTAGATGTTCAGCTGTGCAAAATGGTACATAGTGCTTCAGTACAAGTGGAAAAGAACATGATTTGTTAGCAAGTACTTTCAAATACAATTTTATGGTCCTAGAAGATAGGACTTGAAACTGGGGACTGATCCACAGGCAAATAATTTTTTCTGCCTAAATTGGACCCAGCCACTTTGGACCCAGAACCAACACTGCTCATTCCTCATTGCTGGGAAAAAAAAAGATAATCACCACACTGAATTGCCAGATTCAGTGTCTTCGTGAATGTTACTGAGAGATGGATCAGTCCTCTATGTCAGTTTCTAGCCCCATCTACAAATATCATCTGGCTCCGATAAATAAGACTCACAGGAATTTCTTGAAGGTCAATGGTCCATAATGGTAGTTATTCTACATGATCTGCTCAACTTGATTTCCAATTCTAGTTAGGCTGCTTAAATGACTTTCTTGAATTCATCGTACAACACAAGCACAAAAGCGCCCCCCATTCCTCTGAGAACATTAGACCATGCACCCTTGAAGAAGGCCTTTCCTCCCTCATCCCTTGCAATCTTCCGCCAGCAGTCAATTGTTCCAGAGTACATGATATCAGCTGCAGAAAAAGAGAAAAGAGTCATTTTAACTCTTATACTGTACTCAAGATGCTTTTAACAACTGCCTTATTTCAATTCTCTAGCTACTTTGTGATGTCCCAAACCACGTTTTAAGACTGTAACAAAATACTAATTCAGGCAATAGAAAAACTTCCTATCTGCTTGTCTAGTTATTAAAAGCTAAGCCACAAAATAAAAATGTTACGTGTTCTTTCTGGCAATTGTACTGCCCCCTAATTGCCTTCATTTAATTTGTCATTGCAGACAGGCAGTCCATTTGCTCACTTCATATTGTGTAAAGAAAAGTCCTCAACATAATTCCTGACAAACACCACAAGTTATGACCCTACTGCATTTCCTCATATCATTTAAATGTAACAAAACTTAAATCAGATTTATGGAACAAGGAACTGTAAGTGCTGAGGGATGGCTATTAGGAAAAAGGCACTCCATCTTGTTAATGCTATTTAAAGCACTGTACAAACTAACAGCCCACCTCCTTTGCGTCCTGACTGCATCATCATTCTACGCCGCACTGTATCAAAAGGATAGGAGACCACACCAGCCACTGCAGTCACCGTCTGGGCAATCATCCAACTGATAACAATGTGAGTATTTCTGGGATCTGGGAGCATGCCTGCAACAACAACAAAAAAAAAGTAATTAGCTTTTTATCTTGCACATCCTCCTCCAGTTCACTCAATGTCTGACAGCTACTTTACTAGATGAAGTAGTATGAAACACTGGAAAGTCATACTTTGAAGTTGCACCAAGACACTTGACAAAATTTAAACATGCTGAAGCAGTATTACAAATAAGTCAAGGAAATTCATGGGATTTTCTTCTCAGTAGTCAAAACAGGTAACATTTAGGCACCAAGACGCATTTCAGACTGGCATGAAAAGAGATCGAACTACTGCCTACTCTTTTTAGAAATAGTGTCACTAAAATAAGTCATCGTCCCTGTGAATTATATCAAACTATAAACTAGTGTCAACGAGCTCTATGCCCAAATGTCATGCTTAACAGACAAATGCTTTGTAAAAGCACCGCTCAATCCCGTTCTGCTAAACACACTTGGTTTAATATATCTACAGTAATGCACTGAACAAAAAAAAAACTTGTAATTGTATATGGTTACCAATATACTTTGCTGGCATTAGGAAAAGCTCCTTTAAGGACAAGTACAGAACCAGGAGTATTTGAAAGCTGACTGCTGCCCACCAATACATGCCTGAGTTTTGCCCTGAACACTGCAGTGTCACTGCTGTTGGCAGCGATATCCCCATCAACTTCCACACTCACATAAGCTATAGTTACTACAGACAGACACAGAGCAGCATCCAGGAACACACATACAGAGACAATAAAACATTGAAAATCAGTTGATCAGATCCTTGCTGAAATTTTACCTTTTGCTGTATCATAGATTCCAAAGTAGGCAGCTCTATAGATGATGATGCCTTGGACAGAGACATTGAACCCTTGATACAAGCCACGCAGACCATCAGACTTGGTAATTTTGACTAGACAGTCCCCTAGACCAGAGAATTCTCTGTCTGCACCAGCTTTTCCGACATCAGCAGCCAAACGGGTTCTTGCAAAATCCAAGGGGTAGACAAAGCAGAGGGAAGTGGCTCCAGCTGCACCACCAGAAGCCAGGTTACCAGCAAAATACCTCCAGAATTGAGTGTGCTTGTCTACACCTCCCAAGAACACCTGCTTATACTTATCCTTGAAGGCAAAGTTGAGAGCTTGAGTTGGGAAGTATCTGATGACATTTGCCAAGTTTCCTCGCCAGAAAGACAGCACTCCTTGTTCCTTTGGAATACGCACTACACAATCGATGATACCCTTGTACTGCTTATCAGCGGCAATTTGTTTACTTGCATGTTGTACCTGCAAATAAAAAAATATGTATTTTGACTGTATGCCTTGGCAGGCCTGCAGTACAGCTGGGCTGAAGTCTGCTTCTACTAGAAAACAAAGAGCTGTTAGGCCTGAATGCTTGATGGGCAGTTGTGCACAGAGATTAAGCCCCTGTGAGCCATGATAAACCAGCTGTGATAGCAAACTTCCAAGCAAAAGCTCTCAGGTCACTCTGAATCTCAAGACTAAGAAGAACTGTCATTTATTTGTATTACAGTAGAGACCCAAAAACTCAAGGATTCGCTAAATTCTCAAGAATTAAAGGTATAGGTTTTACACAAACGCGAAAGAAGTGAGTGTATGTAAAGCTGGTCTTGTACAATCCTAAGAACCAGAAAAAGCCATAACGTTTCTTCCCGGTTTCTTTAGAGCTTGGGACTTGCCGAAACCCGAAGGGCCAGCCGGGAGGAACCAGGGCGAGCACAAGTACCTGCGGGCTGGGTCTCTCAACAGCCGAGAGAGCCCTCCCTGGCAGCGGCGCGGAGGCCTGCAGGCGGCGGGGCCGCCTGACCCGGCCGCATTAAGGCGAGAGGATTTTCAGCCGGAGGTGGTGGCGGTGGGGACGGGCGAGGCGGCCACTAGCCCTGGGCCCGCTGTCCCCTCCGCCCCAGCCAAGGTCACTCGAGTCACCTTGGGGCGCCCCCCACGCCCCGCCCCGCCCCACGGAAAGGGGGGGGGGATTGTCACGGCAAGCCGCCGCACGCCCGGCGGCGGTGCCCGGCCCGGCCCCACCCCGGCGCCGGCCCAATGGGCTGCCGCGGCCGCGCCGTCACGTGAAGGTCACCAAGATGGCGGCGCCCGGAGCGGGGCGGCAGGAAGTGACACCGGGAGCCGCCTTCCCGCATAGCGGAACCGGCTTCCCCGCCGCCGCCCACGTGACCTCCCCCCCCTTCCCCCACCGGGCCAGCGCCTCGCGCGCGCCCTTTGTTCTGTGGGGGCAGCGCCCGCCCGCACTCCTTCTTTCCTTCCCTCTTTGCCGCCCCAGCCCGGGACAGGCCACGGCGGGCGCCGGCGGCAGTGCGGGAAGAAGAGGGAAGGTGACGGGCTGCCCACTCCCCGCTGGTCACCGCCGCGCCGCTGACCTGTAGCAAAAGCTTGACCCGCTCGATGGGCGCCACCGCCGTCTTGCTGATGGCCGCAGCGACACCGCCCGCCAGAAAGTCCTTGAGGAAGGAGATGGCCTGGTCCGCCATGTTGAGCCGCTGCCGCCGGGGGAAGAGACGCCGCTGCCGCTCAGGCCGAAAGGGCGGGACCGGCGCCGCGCAGCGGCTAAATGGCGGGCGCCGCCAGCCACGCCCCCCGGCGCCCCATTGGCCGCGCCGGCCCCGGGGGCGGGGCATCGCCTCAGGGATGGTCCCGTCCCCCCCGCCCGCGCCCTCCTCTCACCGCCCCTGCGGCGCCAGTGGCGCAGCGACGCGTCGCCCAGGGCGGCCGGGGCCGGCCGGTAACCTCCGCCCGCCCGCCGGCACCGGCTGCCTCGGTGAAGGGCGAGAGGCCTCGCCTCCGCCCCAGCCCGGCATCTGCGAAGGCGCTGGGTGAGGAATAGCCATCTGCACGCTGCGCTGCGGCCCGGATGGCCGTTGCTCACACAATGACGGTTGCTTTCGTGCCGTGGTCGATACAGGCCACAGGAACATGTACAGCTGAACGTTTCACGGCAGAAGCGCTGTGACCCCACACAGCCGGACACGAAGCAGAAGTGTGAGGCGGGCGGTGAAGCACCGGATTTGGGGTACAGGTTTGTGAGCCTGGCCGGTCGATGAGTGGGACAAGCAGTTTATGGCCGTTCACAAGTGGTGTTCCCCATTGGGGCGAGTTCCATTTAACATCTTTATCAATGATTTGGATGAGGGGATCGAGGGCGCCCTCAGTAAGTTTGCAGACCATGTTCCATGTTCTGTTCCCACCTGCTCCTCCTCACCATGGCAGTGCCATGTGCCACATACCCGGGCTTTTCTATCAGTCACTGAACTGATCAGGGACAATGAAATGCTAAAGAACCTTACCTTGGTTTCCTAGAGGGATGATGGGAAAGTGTGGTTTGAGTGCTCAAAGTTAGATGCTGTGAGGTTGCCCGAGCAGGTAATCAGGGCAGGGCCTCTGCCCTTGCAAAGACAGGCCTGGTCTCCACCAGTGAATTCTGCCAATTTTATTGTATGCTGAAAGTGAAATTTTATACCTAATGGCCAAACTTCCATTTGAAATTATACCTATTCTTTCTAAAAGGAAGTCTTGAAATTGTTCTAGCTGGAGGGCATTAGTTCACACCTTTTGTTATTCGTTTCACTTTTAATGGATGTTTCCTACAAAAATAAATAAAGCCAAACTTTTTTTTTTAAATAGTTGACTCGCGAACCACAAAGTTGCAGTAGCTGAGCTGTCCGAAACCACTGCTTACACATGTATATACTTTGCAGGATTTCAAAATGAGAGCGTCTGTCTCAGGGAGGATGTTGTGAGAACAGGATGTGTCAGGCATAGCCTGTGTCTGCTGTAGTATGACAGACTATGTACTATATGTCACTATACCTTTTTTTTTTTTGTACATCAAAAGATACAAAGTAAATTGTGTGCTGTTTTATGTTCAAAATCATAATAAAGATACAGTGAAGTTAGATGGTTGCATCCAGAGGGTAATGGTCAATGGCTCAATGTTCAGATGAAGACTGGTGACAAGTGATGTCCTTCGAGTCCATTCTGGGAGCGGTACTATTTAATATCTTCATCAATGATGCAGTAGGATCAAGTGCTCCCTCAGCAAATTTGCAGACAACACCAAGCTGAGTTATGTGGTCGATACACCTGAAGCACAGGATGCCATTTAGAGGAACCTGGACAAGCTCAAGAAGTGGGCCCATGTGAACCTTGAGGTTCAACCAGGCCAAGTGCAGGGTCCTGCACCTGGATTGGGGGAGCCCCTGGTATCAATACAGGCTGGGAGATTTAAGGGATTGAGAGCAGCCCTGCCAAGAAGGACTTGGGGGTATCGGTGGATGAAAAGCTGGACATGAGCCAACAATGTGCGCCTGCAGCCCAGGCGGCCAACCATATCCTGGGCTGCATCAAAAGAAGTGTGGCCAGCAGGTCGAGTGAGGTGATTCTACCTCTCTACTCCGCTCTGGTGAGACTCCACCAGAGTACTGCCTCCAGCTCTGGAGCCCTCAACACAGGAAAGACATAGACCTGTTGGAGAGAGTCCAGAGGAGGACCATGAAGACAATCAGAGGGCTGGAGCACCTCTCCTATGAGGACAGGCAGACAAAGTCAGGGTTACTCTGCCTGGAGAAGAGAAGGCTCTGGGGAGACCTTATTGTGGCCTTTCAGTACTTAAAGGGGGCTTGTTAGAAAGAGGGAGAGAGACTTTTTAGCAGGGCCTTTTGCCATAGGACAAGGGGTAATGGCTTTAAACTAAAAGAAGGTAGATTTAGATTAGATATAAAGAAGAATTGTTTTTAAAAAACTGGGTGGTGAAACACTTGCACAGGTTGCCCAGAGAGGTGGTAGATGCCCCATCCCTGGAAACATTCAGGGTCAGGTTGGACAGGGCTCTGAGCAACCTGATCTAGTTGAAGGTGTCCCTGATCATTGCAGGGATGTTGGACTAGATGACCTTTAAAGTTCCCTTCCAACCCAAACTGTTCTATGATTCTATGAAGTGACTCCTGTGCCCACACAGGGTTATGTACATACAGTGTGACAGGACCATATTTTGCGTATTTTGGATGTAATTAATGAAAGGCTGTAATGCATATTCTCAGGCAGGAACATACAGCTTAGGTGTGGTAGTTTTCTTTTGAAAAAAGCTCGTAACTGAATGTAAATGATCTCACAGCACAAACAATGTGGGCAAGCCTGGGATTTTTTTCCCCATAACATTTTCTATCAATTAAAAACCAACTTTATACTCTGGGACTGTGATTGGTTGTCAGTTTGAAAAAGGAAGGTAAATATGTAAAATGTATGTAACTTTTGTGAAAGGAAACTGTTTAGTCAATAGTTGTCCTGTCCCATTCACCTTCAGATCTTGGATGCATCTGACTGGAGGAAATCCTTTTCTCTTTAGCACCATGCTTTTCTTTCTGCACTTTTCTTTTCTGTTCTTTATCTAATCTCATAGTCTGCTATTCACTTTCGTAAGAGCTCTCAAATTAAGCAGGGCTAAAAAGGAGGAGAAGGATGTTCTTGAACCAAATGTGGTGCCTCCACATTTCCTCTCCAACTATAACCACAAATGAAACTTGTGCTTTTATACAATTGCCTTTTTCCAGAAGCCTCAGAGAAGGCAGAGGAGTCTGTCTTGACTCAGGATCCTGAGAAGCTGCTGCTCCAGTTCTTCTGTTTCCAATCTTGACTACACCAGTGCAGTAGCAGTTTCCAGACTTCATTAGACAATGTTTCTTTATTTACAGTAGAGAGTGTAACATAAAATGATATTAAAATGGATGGTGATGAAGTATTGAAATGATATCTGCTTTAACCTCCTGAAAAAGGGGGAAAGCAATGTGTGCTGGTCTAAAATCTGGAGTATTCTAATTGTAGCAAGTATGAAGAAACTGTGATTTGTCAGCAAGGTGAATACTGCTGTAGGGCTGCTGACACCATTTGTGGTTGGAGACTTGTTTCTGAGGGTAGTATAGGTGTTGTGCAGCCACAGTTCACTGCCATCTCAAATGATGCCAGAATCTTCTGGCACCATTTTACTCAAGTTCAAAATAAATGCAATCCATCGCTCCCTCTTTTAAAAGTAACTTCAGAAAGCTGACATAACTTTTCTTGTTTATGTATTGATGGGAAACTGAGAATGTATTTGCATAATTACAAAACATCAAACATGTCTAGAGACATCCAGATTTTACTACGAAATCCATTTTTTCTAGGTCTTAACGCAGAGAACGACATCTAGCAAATTTCCTGTCAATTTGATTTTGACATTTGTGAATCCATGTTGTTCCAGTAAGTGTCGATATTCAGAGCCACTTCTCTCCTTTCCCTCTGTCTGCACAAGCATGTTCAAAGACTGCAGCAGAGCTGTGCTCCTGATCTTCTTCTCATCATCCAACACCATTTCAGCCAGCAAAATCCCACAGCCTAATTTAAAAACAAATACATGCAACAGTCCTAATCCATTATTAGGCAAGAGAATTTCTGCTACCATATATAAGGGTGCAAACTACAAGACACGGGTGATTTAATTTTATCATTTATGGATTTGCTCTGCTATTAAATGACTAATCCACTATTAAAGGTATAACCCACTCCTCTCACAAAACCCAGGAAACTCCCTTCTATGCTATGGAGGGATCAAACACTCCCAAATCAAGTCATGTCTCTGTTTTCAGGGGAAGAAGGGATGACTTCTGTAGACCTGGCATGAGGTTTATGCAAAACAGTAAGATGGGAAGAGTAGTTACATCTCTTTGGTATACATTGCTGCTTCACACTTGTATCGAAATGGTGCCAAACAGACAAAATGGTGGATGGCGAGCATTATAGAAGCAGAGAAGAAGTCAATGCTGTACATTATTTCTGTAGGAACTGAGGCCTTTGTGGTGGCACTGACCTAGGGATGTGAGCAGAACTTAACTGACCCTCCTTACACACAGCCTCTTTCTCCATCTTCAGACCCGTCAGGGGAAAGGGAAGACAAGAGTGGGCTGCTGACAAAACCAGCACTGTTTTACTCATTGTCTTTTGGCCTTGCATCTTATGTGGAGGTTTCTCTTGGCACAGTGGGGGTGGGAGGCCATCAGCTCAAATCAAAATAGCAGCACTTTACAGTGATTTTAGTACTAGTAAGTGCTGCATAACATTCCTATCTTTCTGACTCTTAAGCCAATCTCCTCAGTCATTCCTACTCACACACCTCTGCCAATTAACAATTGATAAAAAGTAAACTAAACGTAACATTGCAGTTTTTTAGAGAGGAGACTGAGATCTACGGATAAAATTGCTGGCTGGGACCTCAGCATGTATCAGGAGTTTTGGAAGTCCTTCTGACAGCTAATTAATAAATTCTCTGTTTCTTCCCCGTATCATCAGCTACCTTACTAAATGCAAGATCAAGCCACTTACCCTGTGATGAACCAATGACACAAGTTTGCTTCACAAAGAAAAAGGATTAGCCAATCAGATCTGAGGTGTGCCTCAACCTTACATTATCTCTCCAGTGGGATTCTTCTGCCCTAATTCAGTCATCCACAGATGAGATAGCTGTACTTCAGCTAGCCCTCTTAAATACACTCTATCCACTATTAAATGTATAATCACTGTTATTAGGAAAAACAGGAAATTTCCTTTCACAGATAGGTGAGACAAATCATCCTTTGAAAATGCCTGTTTTTCTACTGATTGGAGAGCTAAAGGTGACTAGATAATTTGAACACCCAATATTTAGGAATCAAAAGTTAGGGTGATGAAGCCCATTTGTCAGGATTCAGGGGTCTCTATTCCCGCTCTCCTCCCCTGCCCTTTCCTGTGTGATTCTCCTTTGCCTTCAACAGAGGCACCTGGGAATTGCTGTTCCTAGTTACACTGCAGACACTTCTAGTTAGAGTAATGCAGAACTATCATTTCTAAGTCACCGTTATATTACAGCTTTAGAAGACAAAGTGTCCAAATTTCCTACATTCTGAAAAGAGGACACAAATAGAACCGTCATTATAATTTCCCAGGGAAAATTATTTGGGACATCTGGATAACATCAGGGCAATCTGGAAAAATATATCCAGAAAGCACGACCAATGTGGGAAGAACACCTTCAAAAATTAGACACAGTAAATTAAGCTAGTACAGGGAAAAATAAAAAAATAAATCTCAACAGTTAATGAAGATTTACTAATGTAATTGAAATTTCTTCATGAGAGGGACTGAAACAGAGCTAACTTTCAACCCTTTCAGAAAGCATACTTTGATGAATAAATTTTGGCCATGGTTTTATAGGAGATAAAAACTAATGGTCATAACAGTCTTTTCTGAATTAGAAAGTCATTTAATCCAAATTACCACTGTTTAGCAAGGACATAATTTCCAGCCAAACCATAGCTGGGGAGGGGGGGGCTGAGGAGGGAGCGGGGAAGTGAAGCGCTAGCCCTCCAAAACACACATGAAATACTTCCACTATCCAGGAGTCGGCTAACACATCCAATACTGAACTGAGAGCTCACACAAAGGGGCTCAGCCATCAAATGCTCTTCCTAAGCTTTTGCACCGAGTGGCTCAGATGACATACTACCCTTCGCCTCTATCCCATTACTTTTCCAGGCGCAAGTACTAGTTAATAGCTGTAACAAGTTCAACAATCAATATAAAAATGATTGACCTAGGACAGCCAACCAAGTTGTGTCTCTTCTTTCTTACAAACTTCTCCATCTTCCTCAAGGATTCTTGCCTCAGCTTTCAGTGAGCAAGTGCTGAAGTTCTTGTTTCTATTATTCATCTGTCATTCTGCACACCCTCACAATTCTCCACATCAAAAAAAATTGTTTTCTGTGCATCAGTCTTCCTCTAAACTGTTATTAAGGCAAATGTGGTTAAAAGACAGCATCCTCAAGAAGGCATAGCTGAACGTCACTTCCCAAGAAGCACAAAACCTGCAGGCTTTTATTGTCAGAAGTTAATTTGGAACTTTTAAAAAGTAGCCTCCTCACTCTTCGTGTCTTGATTAGTGAACAGGCCCAAATTTTCCTCAGTTATGCCTATTGTTTAGGAAGTCTTTTAGTGTAACACCATGAAATCCACCCCTTTTACTAGTCAGCAAAAGATACCAGCTTTCTCCAGAGCAACTGAAAAACTTAATTTGGACATTAATGAAAGGCGATGCCTTTATCATTTCTCTAGTGACTGGGCTATGTCAAATGATTATAAAACAGCTTAAGCCAAAATGGACCAGAGGAGATCTCTAGTCCAACCTCCCACTCTAAGCAGGGCAGCTCTACAATCAGCTCAGCTTGTTCAGGGCATTATTCTGAGATCTTGAAACCTCCAAGGACAGTGATTCCACAACCTCTCTGGGCAAACTGCTCCAATGCTTAATTATCCAGAGAGTGCAAATCTGCGGTGCAATACCACAGACACCATGCCCAAGGGACTAATGCTTAGTGTGTACAGAGTATTGTGCTTTAATCATTGAGGTTGTGTGGTAGCCAAGCAAATTTTATTCAAATTTTACAGGCAGATACATAGTACTTGGAGGCACAGTTTTAAAGTCTGTGACAGTTACAGGTGTGCCAGCTTTAGGACTGAAACTTTCTGGCTCAAACAGCTTATAGCAGCTTAAAGAACAGCATTATGGACTTATTCATGAATAACTCTGAGATGAGAAACATCTGATTGCTGGAATGAGTCTGTCAAAATACAAACCTGTTAAGCATAATGGCAAGCTTCATGTCAATATGGAAAATAACGTTATTTTAAATTTATTTAATTGTTGAATATTTCTCCTTATCTATTTCAATGTGTAAATGAGATCAGTCAAATTTCCATTCATAAAAACCTTCTGCTAAAAATTTAAAATACCCCAATATGGTAAAAGTCTGACATTCCCTGATTTTATATGGCTGAAATGCTCTGTAGTAAGCACGTTTGTCATGATGAACTGAATCAATGTGGCACTTTTGCTTTACTCAGTGCTCAAAGAGCAAAGTAACTTCTGATTAAGTAACATAAGACAGAGTCTACCAGGCAGATGCAACTCGTGACCTTGCTTATCAACTCTCTTTAATTTGCTGAGGCTGGTGATTCAGTATAGGCACGGCCTCTTTTGCACTGCCTTATTGGGATTATTGCTGTAGAAGTGTGACAGGCAAGAAACTCACAACTGATAGAGAAGAAAGCCAATTTGAAAGTGCAACTTTAATCTCCAGAAAGGCCTCCACTGCAAAGTACACTTTAAATAGAAAAAATAAGTATGAATGAAGTATCAGGGAAAAATAAACATCGGTCATAAATTACTTGAAGAGATGGGATCAGTATGTACTTCTCCAAAAAAAGAATGGAACATGAAGAAACTTCTACTTTTAATTTTCTTAAGAGAATTTATACATAAGTCCTAAAACTCATCTCAAGTAATGGGACAGAAAGCATGTATGGTCATTTAATCATACCCAGAAAAACCTGGAACTGATAGGAATAGCTCTCAGCTGCAGCCTGTGTGGGTACATACTGTGGCTGGAGGTGAGAGGCTGCTGAAGTTTCTCTGTGACACAGCTGCTGAAGGAACATGTTTGAGCTTTGTCCTATTTTCATTTTTGCCTGTGGAAAAAGTGCTTAAAAAAGGGTATCCTTAAGATGTTTGAGTAAAGCTGAAAAGGAGCGCTAACATCCCCAAATTCATACAGGTAGTGCAGTATTCATTTTTATTTTTTCATTTCTGATAAAAATGAACAGTAACCACTAGATACACTGCAAGGAGAGAATTCTCTTTAATTTTAATGTCCTAGAAAAATAAGGTATTAATGTGGTTCATAAAAGCTTGTAGTTTTAACTTGCCATGTTTTAACATGCCATAGAGTTGACAGCTATGTCAAGTCTAAGCTTAATGCGGTCTGCAAACTAGCCAAAAGAACTGGACATAAAGGTATTTAATACATAGGAGTTTCAGCCTCCCCCAGACACTTTTTAAATGGACAGAACTCAATCCTGCAGAAGCTGCAGTCCAACTTTTATACAAGGCCTGTGTAACAACTACGCTTCAGATAAAGGGTCAAAGTGATCCTAAGCTAACAATATGCCCTGGCTGGTGATGGGTATATTGCACAAGTGTTGTAAAAACTCAGCATCCCAGTTTGCTTCTGGGCACATTATGGTGACAGATTCTCCTTGAAGCCCAAAACAGCATCTAAGAAGTTTCCTGTGATCTTAATTTGTACATTTGTGAATCCGTATTTCTCCAGTAGCTGTTTATACTCTGAGCCACTTCTCTGCTTGCCTTCAGTCATACTGAGGGACTGTAGTACAGCTCTAGGAGGGTGCATCTTCTGTTCATCAAGCACAATTTCTGCCACTAGCAAGGCACATCCTGCATTTCCAAAACAACCAAAAGTGGTTCAGTAAAGTTTTATAGCTTCAAGTTTTTAGTGTTTTGTTCAGATAGTTAGGGAAGTGCCTCGGGCTAGTGTTTTAATGGTCTTCAGCGGAAATCAGAGATGGAAATTTACCTTCAGTAATGTCTTCCTGGAAGCAACCATTAACCGTTAAAAGGAAGGGGGAGTTCAGAGCACTGTCTCCACTTCAGTAAAGTTCCGTTCAGATCACTTCCTGACTATGCTCTTAAACTCAGTTTTGTTTCCATTTGAACCAAGCAACTCTTGTAAGCATCTGTCATACCCCAGCCTTCACATAAGAAGATTAAGACAATAGCCCACAATTTTCTTTCATAATTTATAAACAGGATTATGCTTTATGGCCTGGGCGTAATTTTGAATGCTCTCCTATGAAACAGACTCCATAGCAACAGTTAATCCTGTTGGATTAAGGAATCAGTTGATTTTAGCAGTCCGGCTTTTCTCCTCTTTGCCTTTCCCTTTGATCTTTCGTACTGTCCAAATGTAGGAGAAAGCAGAAGAGCCTACATATTTCTCAAGAAATCTGTGCATAAAGTAGTGCTGAACTCCAGTTTATCATATTCTGGGCGCTACTGAGACAGCAAAAAAACCTGCTGCTTCTTGATTAACCTGAAGGAACTTTAGTTAGACTACTTCTAGGTACAGAAATAAGCACATGCTTAGGGCTTAGTAGGAAAGACTGGGCATGGCAGAGATGGAGGAGATGACATAGTTGTATGTGAAATCTGCAACTGTAGTAAGGGCTTATTTTATATAGTTTTATTAGCAGCTTTGTTTCCTTTTTTTCTTAGTAGATGTTACCATAATGCAAGCATGGACATTCAAGCAAAGGCTACTACCATCAGACAGAAACATATGCTTTTTTTAATATGAACTACTTATGATTATGCATTATGTTTATTCATTAACACACACCTTTAAACCCACAAGATGAAAAAACTTACCTGGTTTGCAAACAGCTGATATCTTGCTTAACAGCACATGTACTTTTTCATCAGGCCAGTCATGAAGAACACGTGAAAGGATATAAAGATCTGCTTCTGGAAAATTATCCTTGAAGAAGTCACCTGTTGGAAAGCAGAGTTAGTACATTCCTACAGAAACCACAGAGAACATTCCTACAAAATGAAATGAAAATATTGTGGAGGAACTAGGAGCTTCAGCAGAAAGAAACAAGAATGAACAGGTACAGGAATGGACTGATTTGCAGATAAGGAAAATGCAGTTAAAGAGAAGAGAAAATCACAGGTAAGAGTTCTGTAACATACAATGCCTAGCTATGAAAAGCCTGAGAAAAGGACATGCAGCCTCTACTCCCATGTGGTACCCAAAAATGACTAATTCATAGTTATTTATGCACATTCTCCAACAATAGCCAGTTTGTTTTTATCTCCATAGGCTTAAGGTGTACAGAGTCCCCATCAGCATGGGTAAGCCTACATTGCCTTGTACTAATTGGGGTAGAGCAGCATAGCACAGCATTTTCTGCAGCAAAAGAGCCTGCTCTGTGCTCCAGGATAAAAGAAATAAGATACAAGATTGTATGTTATATTTACCTGATACAAATGTCACTGGAGCTGTGTGTTGTCCTGAAGGCTGGAAGTAAGAGGTATTTGCAATGACTTCTGGAAGGTCAAATACTGTGACCTTGAGATTTGGGTATATTTGTACTAATTCATGAGCCAAAGCTCCCGTGCAACCTGTTGAAAATTTTTTTAAAAAGTCAAATCAAGTCTTTTCTCCCAGCAGTTGCAGACATTTTTAAAGACAGAACCGTATGTAACATTAGGATAGAGATCTCAAATCAGAATTAGAAGTAGACAGTCAGTTCCACAATTAACGTGGGCAATAGCATTTCCTGGTGGATTGAGCAATGCTTTAAAGCCTGGGAAATGCAGGCATTACTCCTTACTGCTACAGCATTGCTAATAATGACCTTTGATACCAGTACTTCAGGTTTTTTGAGGGACAGAAGAACATTAAGGACAAGGACTTGTAATTTGTGGATGAAGAGCACTAGAAATGTTTACCATTTACAAAGCACTGATATCTGAAATTTGACAAACACTCTCCAGCATGGTGAAGGATAGAGACGGTAAAGTCTTGCAGGCTCTGCACAAATGGCAAGGGTTGCACCAGTACTGTGTAAATTCCTCAGAATTTACTGAGGATGCTGCCCACCTCCTCAGGCACTAAGTAAAGTGTTCTTCCTTCAATGGATCTTTCCCTAAGTAATAACACTCGCTCTGTGCAACTCCGAGCACAGGGTAAAAAAAGGACACTAACAAGAAGAGCTTCTTCAGGTGATCATTGGTCTTCACCATTTTGGTGTTCATCTTAGATAATAATAATTAACACACAAAACACTTAAATCCATTCTAGAAGAATCCAAACTTTTTGTTCTAGCAGTGCAGTGTTTCAAGTTTGACAGCCCAATATAGAAGGACTCAGAAATAAATCCTTCATTACTTTTGAAAATCTTGAACATGCCAAAGGACAGCAACAGCACGGTTGAAAATGGAGCTCTCAGCCCAATATTCTATCAGCTGAGCCACAAACCACTTGTTTTCTGTGTTGAGCTATGGGTCAGTATGTCACTGACTGTGACAAACATTCACGTACTTGAAACCACTCAAAAACCATTTAAGTAACACTGCTGTCAGTTAACTGCACCCAGTCCTTTTATTCTGACATTACAATACCAGAAAAACACCAGCAGACAATATTACTTCAGTTCTAGTAAAAAAAAAATACCCACTAAATTTTTAAGTAATAAAATACGATACTGAAATCAAGCTTTTTCTTTTAATAGGTATATCAGTTCAATTACAGGCAATACCTCCTAAATCACAAGCAGACTTAAACCGTGAAAGATCAAATGCTGTAGCCACATCTCTTGCTGTCAGGTGGGCAATGCTGTGCATGGCAGCCATAAAACGTTGCTTCACCTCCTGGCTCTGATAATAGTCCTAAGAAGGGAAAAAAGCACAGTAACTGAAGGTGTTTTTTCATAACTTAACTAAAACTATATACAACCAAGGTAGTAGGTATACACCACTAACATTAGCATTCTAAAATTAAAAGATCAGTTAAAAGTGCCACTGACTAATTGCTCATCCAAATCCTTTTCTGTTTCACTGTAGTGATAAGTAGGTTTTTCCATCCTCTCGAAAATTCTGATCACACAGACATCTTTTGCAGTGCATCTCAAAGGACATACACATGACTGATTTGAACCCAGTCTTGGTGACGTTCCAAGGGCTGTTAAATTCAACACTTCTGCACACTGAAGCTGGGGCAGCCTAGCAGAAAGAAGGGATAATCTGAAAAGTGTTTTTTAAAGAAATAGTGTGCCTTTGATATACATTTACTAACATATTTGCTCCACAGCGAAACATCTCCAGACTTTAAACTGTCTGAAAGGGCAGATTGAGTTTTTTCTTCGTCTCCTAAAGTGTACCTCCTTCTTCTTGATATACTCACAAATTGCTTTCATTTAATTCTGATGGGAATTTCTGATGGGAAAATAACTAGGTGATTGAACTATAACTTAAACCAGAAACATTAAAGCTCATACTGGGTTTTATGATTAGATGAGAGGCAAGCACTCGGTACCACCACCCTCATGCCTTTACCTTTGAAATGATACATAAGCATGAATCCCTTTATGTCACACTTTCATACAGATTTCATCAGTTATGTCTAGCTTTACAGCTACCATGAAGTGGAGGTATCTCCAGGTGGTGGTATGCACAATGCCATGGGCAGCCTATATATTCTGCTTGGACATACTATCCTGTACAGGTATGGAGTTCAGGCCTGAACTGGTAGTCTCTTGCCACAAGCATCACCCAAGCAAACTCAAGTTGGTAATCCAGATGTTTAACAAAGGATGAGATCCAGGTCACCCACATTAAAACTCTTAATATGCACACAAATTCAAGCATCTACTGCAGCAGCTATCCTAACAAAAAGTATCCAAACTCCCTTTAAAATAGCTTTCGAAAGATTCTTAAAGGAGTTTCTGTCCACCAGTAATCTAGGTACATTAGACTAACAGGACCTTCTTAAGTCTCCAAAACCTCTTATTTCCTTCCATCGACTGTATAAAAGGAGATGTCAACATCCCTCAAGGAGACTGGCTCTACCAGCATCTAGAAGTTAAGTACAAGTTAAGAACCGCAGGATGTAGTCTGATGTACCCTTCAAGCCAGTACTACTGTCAGAGATGAAGTCTTGACATATTCTCCTGCTCACTCTATTACCCCTCCCCTTAATCAGGCACAAATATTTATGCCCCCTCAACCTGCTTCACCAGGTGCATAATTGATGAGTTAGGCTACTTATGACCCTAGGTGATTCTCCAGTCTGAACACATCCACCTGAGCTAGCACTGGAAAAGGAATGCTACAGAGATGGGAACAGATGGAAGAAAGGATTACAGTTCTTATCAGGGATATATACCAGCTTGAAGCACATACAAAACTACAAATCTTCATAAGAGACTGGATCCCATATCCACTGCATCAGCAAAAAGCAACTTTGAAAACAGCTTTGATTACACAGTCAGCACAGATTGAACTGGATGCACATCAGTACCAAGTAATTGGCATCCAACATGGAAAGAGTACATATGTGATAAGGTACTACCTGGTGTTATAAAGAGGCCACATAAATGCAAATTAAACATGCCCAGAGGTTGTTCTGAGAGTGTGTTAGCTGGATGGCCAATACTTTAGCGAGAGAATTTTCGTCAGTACTCATATTTCCCAGTATATTCTGTGATTGCTCCAGCACTTTCCAGTCTAAAGTTGAAGGGAACAGAAGTCTGAGACTAGCGAGTTGCACTGTGTTTCTGCAATTTCTGAGACTGACCAACTTTCTTACACAGCTCAGTCTCCATTTGACCCTAGATCATTTCTGGACTCCTCACAGTGAGTTTTGATCCTAATAAGGCTTTACATTACCTTAAATAAATCCTCTTCTTTCTTTCCAAAGGCTCGATGGTTCTGCCTGCTGCCTTCTTTGACAGCAGACTCCAAGTTTGTGAAGAGAGGCCAAAGGTGGTCATTAGAGTGGATAATGTAGCCATGAAGTGAGTATTCACCATCTGAGGTCAGGTAGGTATTTGCTGAATCTGTATTACTGTAACCTTGTGGGAAGAAAACAATTGTAACCAGCTTTGTTTCAATACTTTCCAACTGTCACTTAAAATCTGAAGGCATGTTTTCCTGTGTAGCCCTTAAATAGCTAGCAAATCCTGATCCTGGGATCATATTATTTTTTGTGCAAAGATTTCTATGAAATCATTCTAAAGGTCTTCTCATTCTTAAAGGACCAGGTACTTTGTTTATAAAAAGAATTTAGATGATGGAGGATACAGATAGGCACCGATTTATTATTTTTTTTTTTTTTAAACCAGAGTACTTTAGTTATACACCTGATATTCAAGGGAGAGTGTTACATGTTCTTCATTCTTCATTGCATTTTAGTTTAGATTATGGCTTCTCCTTCCCTTAAACTCAAGCTTTATCCAGTATGTTTTGTCTTTAGGCCTTTCTCCTTGGTCTTGTCCTCTAACAGAGTTGAAAGCCTCCTTTGTTTCCTTTTCTTGGCACTTGACCATTTCAAGTCTTACTGTGTAAATGTTTATAACTTATATGGAAACTTATAACTACATACTGCAGACTGAAAAAGTTCATCCCAATACTGACTCCCTCACCTACATACAACTTCAAGCACTGTTCCAGTTAGGGGCACTAAAACTTAAGCTGTTGTCCATGAAGAAGGACATTTCAGAGCTCTCCTCGTTAAAACCTGCGACTCTCTGCTGAAGATTGTGACTCTGCTGCAGCAGGGAATGGAATATGGTCCTTATTTTAGATAGAATCATAGAAACATTTGGGTTGGAAAAGACCTTTTAAGGTCATTGAGTCCAACCATTAACCTAACACTACCCAGTCCACCACTAAACCATGTCCCTCAGCACCACATCTACACGTCACTTAAATACCTCCAGGGACAGCGACTCAACCACTTCCCTGGGCAGCCTGTTCCAATGCCTGACAATCCTTTCAATGAAGACATTTTTCCTAATATCCATTCAAAACCTCCCCTGCCATAACTCATGGCCATTTCCTCTTGTCCTGTCACTTGTTACTTGGGAAAAGAGAGTGATCCTCACATTGCTACAACCTCCTTTCAGGTAACTGTAGAGAACAATAAGGTCTCCCCTCAGGCTCCTTTTCTCCAGGCTCAGCAACCCCAGCTCCCTCAGCTGCTCCTCTTAAGACTTTTTCTCCAGACCATTGCCCTTCTCTGGTCCTGCTCCAGCACCTCAATGTCTTTCTCGTAGTGAGGGGTCCAAAACTGAACACAGTACTCAAGGTGCAGCCTCACCAGCACCAAGTACAGGGGGATAATCACTTCCCCAGTCCTGCTGGCCACACTGTTTCTGGTACAAGCCAGGATGCTGTTGCCTTCTTGGCCACCTGGGCACACTGCTGGCTCATATTCAGCCAACAGTCAACCAACACCCTGAGGCCTTTTTCTGCCGGGCAGCTCTCCAGCCTCTCTTCCCCAAGCCTGTAGCACTGCATGAGGTTGTTGTGACCCAAGTGCAAATGATACATGTGAGCTATTACACTGCTCCCTGGGACTGCCCATGTAAGTTTTTCTTAGAAATTTAGTCAGCACCATGTCCAGAGAGCAAAAGCAATCTAAGAATTCCTCAAGGAAAACCTGAATGTGTTCACTAGGTAAAGCCAAAATAAAACAATGCCAGCTACTAATAATGAAAGCAAAGAAGCAACAATCTATTACCCTTTCCTCAAATCCAAGTTACCCACAAGAACAAGTCAGACCCTGTGACCTTCAAAGCATCTCTTCCAGTCCAGCATGCCTTTCAAGCAGCTGGGAACAAGGAGAAATTAGTCACCTTGTGGTGTTTTCTCCAGTAATCCAAGAGCAGCACATGCATCAAGGAGTCTTTCTGTTCCACACACAGAGGTTCCAACCTCATTTGCAATATCCACAGCCTTCGATGGACCTTTAGCTTTCAGATGATCAAATATCTTGAGCTTAGAGGCTACAAAGAGAGCCTACATGTAGGAAAAAAAATTGTTAGCTTGCTGTGCTTAAAAGACTGCAATCAAGAAACCTAAGAACTTTTAAGTTTTGCCTAGAATTATTCTACACAACTACTGTTCTTTAACAAGTGCAATACAGTTTAACAGAACTCCTAAAAAATTGCTACTTGCACAACCTTTGAACTGATACCACCTGGAAACTATAAGAACAGGAAAGAGGAGGTGAGAAGACAGGGTCAACAGCTTGGCTGATCCAAATCACTCTCGCTAGTATTTTGTAATTCCCAGTTTGGGGCAGGGAGAGAAGGGGAAATATCAAAGAAAATATTCTGAGTATGGGTCAGAGTATGCAAATTAAGAACATGCTAAGTTTGAGGAAGTATGATTTAACTAACCCTTATCCCCTTCTGTTCTGTAACAGCAGCTGTTCAGAGTTACAACACGCAGCAACATCTTTGCTTGCAGGAGATTTCACTCTGCTTTATGAAGTCCTTGAAACAACACTCAAGGATCAAAATGAAATAGAACTTGAGAGCTTTTGTGAAACTAAATGCTTTGGTGCTTTTATCCCTACTCTATAAGTGGAGAGACGATGAATTTTGTCAGATCACAGGAAGTGTTCATTGCAACTGGTAATTAATTTTACAAAGAGCCAAGCCCTGAGAAAAAAATTTCCCACTAGTTCAACATGAAACTCAGCACTTTCTTTATATAGTAATGTAAAGTAAATGTAAAGTAAGTGACTTTACACTGGTTTAGTGGGAAAGTAAAGCTTCTGCTCCTATTTGCAGTCTCCACTGTTTTTCACAGCACAAAAATGAATTCAGCATCACATTACTGTAAACAGTGTACATAATATGCAATAAAATCCTGATGATTCTCTTTATTTTTACTTAAACTGAAGAACTGCTAAGCATCATCTCACCCACTCAAGTACATCAAAACTCGCTCCCTATGGATACACAAGGAAGTTCACAAACACAGCAGTCTCAATACTGCTTTATGCCAAATCTCTCCATACTGCTTTGCATGCCTGCAAGCAGCACGCCCACACATCTACAGTGACCACACTACGGTTTTCCTTCAGATTTGCGTACAACTTTCCGCTGTTCCAGCAAAACCATTCTCCATTGTCTTGCATGTTTCCCCTCAAATCTGTTCTATCTTTAGCTCCAGGTTTCACTGCTGCTTTAGCAGTTGTTTCACCTCTTCCTAAAACATGAATGACTTGATGGAAATCAGTGGTCTATTAGAATTACTAGTGTTCGTTTCTCCTTCACCTTCTTCTCTACACTGCAGTTTTGAGTAGAAAATTTGGCAGCCCTTAAAATGTCCAGTTACTCATTTGTTATCACACTTGGCTTCTCTACAGAGTATGTGACCTTCTGTTCGTAAGCTGTTATGTCTCCATCAGATATTGCATGGAGGTTATCAGCTAAACATACCTGGAACATGAGAAGGTATAAAAAAAAAAATCTCCTTAATAGGGAATAAAAAATTAAGATCTTCCACAGAATTCTCATGCTAAGCATTAAAAGTTAGAAAGGAAATATAATATATACAATTCTTGTCACAGTGTTGTCAGACAAGTTAACCATATTAAATGCTTTCTTTACAGAGTATATAATGCTAAATTCCTGCTTGATTGTGCTCTTGTGATCAGTAAAGAAAAATATTAAAAAAAAAAATCAGTAATTAGTGAGAAATTTCTTAAAAGCATTTTGAAGTTTCCCCACAACATTCCACTTTACTTGTGGAGTAAATGTTCCGCTTCTGAAGTTACTGTTATTCTGAAGCTGCCTAATTACACTAGAGCCTGAATCATTGATGTAGCCAGTGGAAATCATGATCTTGCATAAACTGCATTTAATTAGACAAGATGACAAAAGGGACATATGGGAGGCAAGAGGGTACTCTTTCCAGACATACTGGAAGCACAATTGCACTGTTCACACCTGAGGTCAATCATGCAAGGACAAAAAATTTCTGAGGACTTTTTTTTCCTCTCAAGAGACAAAAATTTTTATCAAATGAGTAACTGAAATTTCATAGAACAACTAAAAGCAAACACCAAAAAACCCCAGTGTTTTCACTGCACCAGAAGTTTCAGGTATCTTAGATACTCTGGTACTTCAGAGGTCCTTTTATTCTAATTATTAATACATTCTTACTCCATCTCAAGTATTTCATATTACCTGCTACATATTGAAGTTTAATGAAACAATCATATCAGTTAGCAATGTTATGAGTGGTTTTATTTTTCCCCCCTTACCTTTGAAGCTCTAAAACCATCCATCAGGTCTAGAATTTTAGATGGAACTTTTGCTGCACTTTTCAACACTCCATTATGATTTTCCAAAGGTACCATAAAACCAGTTCTGACACTAGAACTGTTTTCAGATTTATAAATAGCTCCTGAGGAACACATCCCACTGCTGTCCAACTTACTAGCACCTTTGTGCTCTGTGAAATTTGAAGATTCACTTTCTCCATCACTTAGGTTCTCAAAAGTGTCCACAGAAGGGATAGAGTCATACTTTTTATGTTGTACATTATGTTTAGGGGGTGGATAGTACAATTCTGCTAGCTTTTTGCAGAAGTGATTCAGAGGAAATCCCACCACATTCAAGAAGTCTCCGTGGACATACTCAACTAACATTCCACCAAGGGCCTGGATTCCATATCCACCAGCCTTGTCCCTGGGAGAGAGAAAGCAAAACCAACATATTACGGTTAAGAGTAAAGGTAGCACAGGACACAAATAATCCACCAGCACAGCCGGTCTACCGCAGCTTATCTGCCTGTATGCATTTCCATTCCACACAGTGCATTTGCATAATTACACCTAAAGACAAATTCGATTTCCAAGGTTACTTTCTGTGAAAGTACATTCCTGTGCCAAATTACTAATATTACCATGACATTTTACTGTTCACATTTAAGGAACAAGATAGTTAGAAGTATGCTTACTACATGATAACACCAAATCTGAAAGTCCAAGTCAGCAAGGTTTGAAACCAAAGGTCAGTCAGTCTCAGATCTATTAACTTTAGATAGTATGGAATTACACAAACTACTTGTGAAAGAAGGTTGCTACACAAAGAAGATTGTAGATTTTTCATCTTAGATTTGATAAGAACCAGCCCTTTAGAACTTTTTTCTGGATTCCCTTTCCAATAGTCTCCTATGAGAAACAGAGGAATCAGTATCCCAGCAAATGGGATTTTTGAATTGCTATACACTAGGGAATGGAGCTTTTCCTTTAATATTGCATTTTAACAGGAATAAAACAAAGTGAAAGGCCACCTTTCTGCAGCCAGAATTTTTGAGGGGTTTTTATAGCCTCATCACAGTCTACCTTGAGATAGCACTTTCCCTCCTCCCTTATTCATTCTTCATGTCAGCTATATACTTTTAGAATTAGTCCCTGTGTCACCAGTGACTTTTAAAATACTATATGCCAATTTTGTCCTTGCTATAAGAAGAACTCAATCCAATTCTCACAACATGAGTCAATTTTCTTTTAATTTTTCATATGGTCATTTAAGTCTTTTATGATTTCACAAAATTAAGTAGCCATTAAAAAAGAAAACAAACAAATGGTCACTTAACTGCAATACTGTTTAAAAAAACCTGTATGCACATAAGCATGTAATCAGTATGGGTGTCCATGGAGGAGGGGACAAAAAAAAACAAAACAAAAAAAACCCAAAAGACCCCTGTGAGAAACTTCTCCTTACTGTTTTGCAAAACTTATATGACACTATATTTAGTAGTTCCTTCCCAAGGCCAGAGCACATGCTTCCTAACCTCTTGATTATACGAATGAGTCTTCTGCTCCAGGAACTAATGAAATACATTCTCTGAACCTTTGGTCCCTGAGAAACCCTTGCTGTCACACACCTTGTTTAGCAGAATGAACAGAATTACCCAGTGCTGCTCATGAGCCATTTTGCTGCAGCACAGCACTGCTAAAGCATATTTTATTCTAGAGGAAATAATGAGAATATTCCACAGTTATTCAACCAGACATTCCTCCTAAAAATCCATGGTCATTTCTCTTTCAAACTGCAACTTTCTGATCAGCTGCATACTAAAGATCACCTTCTAAAAACCTAACTAGGAATTTCTGTTACAAACTATATTGTTGCTAAAAGATTCTTCTCTGCATAATCCAATTTAGCTTCAGTCTCTTTAATAAGATGGGAACTTTAGATGTTCAGAAAGTATGCCTTATTTACACATAAGCACTTAAATAAGTCCAAAGTCTACACTGGTTCCTCTTTCCCCAGTAAAACATGACTATTGTTTTATAGCACGAATGAGTGTAGAAAACACCATGACTGGTATTCTTATACGGTGAGAATGGAAGTCAGAGCCAAAAGTTCACCTCAGATCACCAGATATGCAGTCCATAGTGCTAACTATGGCCTGATTTACCTTCACTAAGCTTTATCAAATACAAAGGAAAGGCAAATTCCGTAAAGTCACAAACAATCCAATCCCTTGTTGTCTCCAAATAAGTACTTTTTTCTAAAACAATCTAATCAACTTTATCTTAGTAGCAGTTAGGCATTCTGTTCTCATCCTATTTGTTCTGTGGAATCAATGTTGTCTGTAACTAGTATATTGCAAGGGTGGAGGAAACACATGAGCTAAGCAACAATTATGGCATAAGAACACATATAAGCTGGCCACAAGAATAAGTGAAAATTGGGTTGGCGTTTCTTGCATCAGAGCAGTGCGATTTTGATAAACTAAATACACAAAGTTCTAGCTCCTTTCAGTAAAGTTCTCCAATATCCTAATTATCCAGTACTCACTCTATTCACCTGTTTTATAATGAGAACAATCCACTGCCTCAGGTATCCAAGCTCCCTGAAGGCCTCTGTTAACAGAGAGGTAACTGTATATTGCATGAGTACTTGTTCTAATCGAGGATATTTCAACAGTCTTCAATTTTCAAATTTGTTAGGGTACTAAAAAGGTAGTTCACTTTCCCTGGAGGAATGGTAGTTCTAGACAAGAACAGAATACACACCTTGCATCACCCACGCTATCATTTATCACAAAATTTCATAGAACACAGGACAAAATGTTTTATGTTAGTGGCTAATAAGATACCCTAAGGCCTATTCTCAAGGACTGTGTGATAGCTTCAGGGTTTTACTTACATTGGCTCCCCACTATGAATGTACTCCCATAAGAGCTCTTCAGACAGGTCAGAAAATTTTACTTTAGTCTCTTCATAGAAATCAGTGATTTCCGTCTCTAGATGATTATCTACAGAAAGGAAGAGGTCTTATTAGAAACAAAACCTATAGTTTAAAGAGCATAACATCTCAGTTTTATTTCAGTTCGTATTCATTTGACAGTATTTGCTTGGAAAAAATTAAAGATACTACACAGATGTATGAAATGACTAATAATGCTGTTCAGGGACGGTGGACTCATAACTTCCCCAAAAAAGTAAAAGCTTGCATTTTCAACCTCTCCGGTCCAGTTTTGGGGCCAACAGGTTGTTCTCCCTGTGTGCGATACACTCTTACATTAACAATGCTCATTCAGAGCTATTTATGGCCTGCTGACATACACATCCAGCACCGAGGACAAAGAAGGCTATGAACATCCATCTAGCTTTATGACTGTTGTCACATAACTCTTAATGCCACCCCATAGTTAAACACGTAGCTGTTACAAATGCTTGAATGTGAACGTGCAACTACATCTGTACTGCAGACTCAGGCATCCAGCAGTCCCATCAGTAACCATCAGTGTCCTTTTCATATCAGCTCTCAAGAAATAACAAGATTATTTCAGTCTTTGGTATCTAGAAGTGGTTGAGAGAAGGTCAGAGGTGCAATAAAGCACTGCACACCTGGGTGCAGACCCTGTTACATGTGGTACACTGTCAATCTGGTATCATTGCGGGTGGAGGCTTTTCCAAAACACATTCAAAAGGAAACAGCCTCGCACAAATTAGTGCAGATTATTAGTTCTTTCTACTCTCTCCTATAAAAATCAAGGTCAGCATCTCCTGTTACTGCCGGTCTGGCAGCCATGAAAATTCTTCAGAAGTAAGAAGGATCCCAGTACAGACTAAGGGAAGAATACTAACCAGCTGCTAATGGTGTTAGCGTTGAAAAAACATTTCATGACTCAGCTGAAATAAACAAAATTGTTGCATATGAAGACAGATTACTATGTCTTTCAGTATTGATAAAAAAAAATTATCAGCTCAAGATGAAAATCCCATCTGTAACATATATGTGGTAATTAGCAATGGCACTGTAATTATGAACTAAAACTAAAAATGTATTCTAGAAAACTCTTTCATTGATTGCATCACTTGGGGATATGCAGACTTATGGTATTTTTAGCCATCTGAATATGATGTAGATAAAATTTGTAAACTTCAGATGAGACATGCTATCATAGCATCAGTACTGCAGTTGTGTGCACTTTTATTTTCTTCCTGGAGTAAGCAATGAAAGGCATTATTATCCTTGCTTGACTCCTCACAGGAACCCCTTGATAGCATGTTTTATTTCTTTTGCAGCAGCTGTGTTTCCACAATACTAGCATATTGTAAGGGTACTGGATGACTGACTTTATTTCTATTACAAGAGTTAAGAGTAAACATTCCAGTACATATTAAAAGCTGTAAATAATTTGTCCACAGAAAGACTATGTCCAGTGAAATTTCAGAGAAATTTTTCTTGCAGAAGTTCCACTAAAAGAATATTGCCATAATTATCTGAGAAGTCCCTCAAACCAAACACTCCTTAAATTATATTAATGGTACAGTTCTCATAAAAATCACTTGCTTACTATATAAATTATCTGATGTATTGCTCCCTACAGTTCATTAACACTCTGAGGCATTAAGCCATTACTTTATTAATCCCCTAAAAATGGGCCCCAAAGCTTCTCTTATTTACTGAAAAACTAAGTAACTACTGATAAAGCAACCACTTGTATTCATCAGCTTGTATAAATAAAACACAGGAATAAAGTTAATATGGATCAGATTCTGCTCAGTCCCACAGTTTGTACTGCCTTACTTGAATTTCATTTAGAATATTCCCACAATTTACACTAGTCTTTTAATTAGTCCCATAGCTTTAAAAGACGGTATTTCTAAAGTCTATTGTATTTTGTCATCCTCCTTCCTGTGTGAAAACTGAATACAGTAAGAAGGTTGGCTTTTGTGGGGAGTTTTTCATTTATAAGGTAATTCTCATCTTATCTTGAGTAGGAAGCCAATTCAGACTGTATATGAAAAATTACCACCCTATTTCTTTACTCGTACAAGTCTTTATGAGACTAATTTTTAATGAAAATACTAAGTTTTAATAAAAACACTGAGTTTCAATAAAATGGCACATGTACCTTTACTGCGGCAATGTATAATAGCCACTCCTGTAAACACACTGTGCTCTTTGCCACTCAACCTGTCAGGGAAAAAGTATGCATTAAGCAACAGTTTTATGCAATCTGTCACATGCAAAAATGTTCTACAAGATTATGTTACTAAAGCCTGGGAAACAGACCATTATATTAATATATGACTTGAAGGCTCTGACATGTATCCTAAATAAATACATTTTATTTTATTTTTTAATTTCAATATAGGTGAATATTGGCAAAACAAAAACATACTATCAGGAGATTCAGTAATTTCAGGTGTCCACCACCTCACTTGTACCGATGTCCACAATTTGGAAAAGCAGTCCATGGTATCAGCCTGTTTACTGTACGCTGGGAGAAGTGACTATTTCAAATGCATAAGAAAAGGCCAACTGGCATAAAGATTGCTATTACAGGCATCTTCACTGAAAGCTGGCAATAAATAGCTACGTGATGCAACTTAGACTAAACAAGTGATAGGCAACTAGAATTTATGTACTCATTTCATGCAGAGTGGTCTCCAGGGAGTCACATTTTGCAGAGTGTAGAGGAGAGCCCATAGGCACTACTACCCCAGAGCCATGTGCTCACTCTTGTAGTGGCTCCAGAGCGCCACACTGTGGCAAATTAATTTTGAGGGCTTTATTAATCTAACGTCTAAGCAAATGGAAGTATAATAAATAGCATGAGAACTTGAATCCTTGAAGAGACTGATTAGGGAATAGTTTCCTAGAGATTAGCCAGGCTATAATCTGATATGATCAGAAGCATCTTGCACTCTTACTATCCCCCACAGGATTGCACATAATTAACTGTAAAATGAATCAGTGAGTGAAAATTTTAATCTGATACCTTGGATATACGCAAATATTTATCTTGTCTGCATTTTCTCCTGTTCATATAGAAAAAAATTAAGGAGCTATAGAAAAACCTAAATTTTAAGTTCATTTCTTATCCATGATTAAGTAACTCACCTACTGAACTTAAAAAAACCCAAACCCAATACATTTGCATGTGTTAGAAGTAGACTAAGCTCTGAAAAAATAACCCCACAAACAAGCAGTTTTCGAACTAACCAAACTTGGCATAATTTCAAGCAAAAACAGTAAAACAGTTGTGAGAAATCTCTTGCCAGACAGACTCCTTTGGGAATCTGCTACTAATAGCATATGCTGCTGACACTTCTTTTTTTTTTT
>KZ505702.1:916810-932327 GCA_002844005.1 Limosa lapponica baueri
ACTGAAAAATTTGTGTCCACTGAGTTCTTCATACAGATCAAGGCATCTGTACAGCTCTTTTTAAAAGAGCTTAAGACACACATTTGGAATCTTGCTTAAAATTACAGACCTTGACAGCATCCTATACGCATCTTGCTTATCAACTGGTTTCTCCAGGATCTGGTCATCCACAGTCTAAAACAGAAAGACAGAGTGAGTGTGCTGCTTTTTCTGACTTTTCAGAAACTGAGGTCAGAAATTACATTCAAACCATCATTTCAGCCAGAGCTTCAAACACACGTCAACTGAGCAGCGCAAGAAGCACTTTGGTAAAACAGGTAATTTTGTGTCAGGCACATAATGACTGCGACACCCAGCACTCCAGTGGCTGCAGCTCTCAAACAAAAGGGTAATTGAAGTTCATCTGTCCTTAACCGTTCACTGTCTCTGTGGAGACGACATGTATAAAGTGATGCCTGCTACAAGGCATATTGAACAGTTCACATGATCTGCACTTCTTGACAGTCTACAGATGCCTGAGAACAGAATTTCCATTACATACTAGAGGATCCAAGGCAATACTTAAGCAAGTAAGGCGTTTAGCACTCAAGATACCAAAAATTGCCTTGTTGGGAAAAAAACCCTAAAACCCACACCCACAAAACCCCAAAGATACATCATATTGTAGGTATAACTTCTCAGTGAAGAGAGCTTTCAAACTTTAAACCTAAAGATACAAGTATTTTGTACACCTGTCAAGTTAAAACAATGCTAAACCACAGAAGACTTCTTACCACAATTGTGTCTGCTCCTATGACAACATCAGGTGTTCTCAGGTGTTTCTGCAGAGGCATAAAGAAAGAAGGTATTTCTCAAAAGAGGTAGAAAGAACAAAACCTTTTAAAACTTAAGGTAAGAAAACATAAGTTTGCTGGTTTACCAGTAGGGTTCTACACTGACCTGAAAACAAGACACTGTTTCTCCTTTTGCACTGTTTGCAGAATAGTTATTTATATCACCATAAAAGTGAGGAAAACGGGAAGCTTGAGCAAACCACTCGCAGGTCACAATTTTGACCAGATACATTACTGATGAATAAACGCATCCAGGAAAGAACTATCTGCCTTCTCAAAAGTCAGCCTTTTTCTGGCATTAAACTGCAATCTGTCCTGATAACTGAGTTTTGATTTACTTGCATGTTATGAGGTACATAGTTATTATTTAACACAGCAAGACAGGAAACTCGTCTGTAACTGTGAACATTATATTAAAAAGCTTGTAGGGAGGTAATTCTTCTATAGAAAGGCTGTTGGTATGCTTTAAATAGTAGAACTAATTCCAGACATCATTAAGAAAATTCCTGTATGCAGGAGCATTTTGAAATCCACTGAACTAGCATTATCTCCAGCATAGTGTTTTGCAATGAAAGCCCAATGTAAGTCAGTTACTGAGGTTGAGTTTAAAATCCACTCTCCTAATGCTGTACCATTCTCTGAGAAGAAGTTGACGGAAGCCTGGATAACGATTTACACTGGAGATCACGCAATATTTGCTTTGAAGAATGGTGACATCTGGCAACACTGTTGGTTTAAAGTGTTCGACATTCCTTTTCTGCCATCAGTATAGGTTCAACAAACATACTCCTCTCTTTCAGAGCTGCATTATTAAGAATGGTACATTTTGCGGGATCTAATCAGCTGGACTTAAAAATAGGTTCTGGTAGAGAGCAGCCCTATGTGCTCACACACAGTGATCACAGACAAGGGCAGAAGTCAGATATGCCACTAATAATGTAAGTTGTATCACTGGTTTTGATAATACTTAGGATACAAAATGGATGCCTTGAATACAGCACCTGAAATCACATCAGCTTCTCCCTTCTTAAAATGAAATTGGCTCTTTCTTTGTCCAGAATGCTTTAAAACTGCATTTGTTTTCTTTATCTGCTTTCCTCCAGTACCTCTATACTCACAAATTCTGAGTATTCTCTTGTCACAACTGTTCAATTGCACTACTGTTCACTAAAAGCTACAGCAAAGCACTGGATTCACATCAGTGTGTTCTTCCATCGCATCTGCCTCCCCATTCAACAAGTGGAGCAAACAGGTACGATCCTGAGTCAGGGTAAGATCCAGCCACACACCTGGCTGCTGGAAGGAGCTACCAAGTACACATCCCAAGTGAGAGTAGGTGCACTGCTGACAAGAGATGCAGGCCACTTCTGTTTGTGGAAAGCCCAAGCTGCAGGCATGAGGCCGCCTTTGGACTAGGTGAGTTAATTTCAGGAAGCTCTCTTTCACAAATGACAGAAAACTTCCCTTTCCCTGTAGTGGGTAAAATGCACTCAGAAACCACCTAAGAAGTATATGCAAATTAAGTCACAGTAACATGCACCACTTAAAGAGAAAAATCTCATTGCCAAAAACACCTGGTAACTTACTACATGCATTCTGTTTGCTACTTCAAGAGCTTTCTGTTTTGCTGTTTCCACGGCATACTCATAAGGGGCTGCAAAAGCCGACTTTTCAAGTGTCTCCTTAAACCAGGATGGTACCACCTCAAACCGCAGGCCCTGTAACAAAGGAAAACAATGCAGTCAATCTCATCTTCGTATTAAAGGTTGCTCCCAAGACATATTAAGCAAGTGACAAATTTGATTTTTGCACTTTCTACTTTAACACCCCTCCCCTCCAAACACACAGGGGGGAAAAAACTGCTTCTTTTACAGTGTTTGGTATATACATATCATTTGCAAGCAGTCCTAAACAAAAAACCCAATCAGAAAAAACTTTTAAACTGGTGTGCTTACTCGATTTTACCCTTATTATTTATTAGAACATAATGGCATTAGTAACTTCACCATTCTTCTATAATAATCTAATAGTATAAAACTTATGCACGTCATAAACAGGCCACTCTACCACTGGGTTTTTATTTATTGAATCCATCCATAGCACTTTACTTGTGCACCTGTAGTGCATATTCTTACAGGAGCTTTACCATCCACACTTTATGTGTCATTATACATGTGATAAATAGAAACCAAGAACAGCTGGTTTCTGTATGGCTTTGTCAAAAAAACCTGTTCTTCCTACTTTTTGCCTCCAAGTTATATATTTACTACACCAGAAACATTCTGTTTCTAATTGAGTGCATGCTTGAACCTTGGTGCTTCTCCACATCTCCATCTTTTATGGAGGATATACCTTTTCCCATTTAAGTTCAGCTTCTCCCATGGAGAATAGTAACACTAAGCAATCTAAATTAGACACATTGTAACACTCGAGCACGGTTCAAAAGCCACCTGCAGCCTGCCCAGTGAGGTGGACACATTCCTCCACAGGGCCTGGATGGTCTGAGTGACGGGTTAAGGCTTCCCTCATGCTCCACAAGGGCTTTACAGAAAGAAGAAGGGACATCTACCTTATAATCCCATCAAGTTTTCATACGTTTCAGAAGACTAGATCAAAATTTTAGAAGTTTCAGTACCAAGTATCTGAAGTTAGGGCAATGTAAGTACATTTTTAATTGTTTCAGTTCACTGTAAAACTTTCCAAACTTTTCTATTATACGCCAGAAATAATCACGCTGGCATTTTTCAGCCTGAGCAAGTCTTTTATTTGTGTGATTACCCCACCACCCCGGCGGCAGAATACTTTAACCCACTCTCATATTGATTTGATCCTACACAAAACTGACAACACGCGTACTTGCTTAGAGAGAAAAACTGACCAAGAAAAATTGAGATTGGTAAAAAAAAAAAATAAAAAAAATAATATTCATCCGTAAGCCGGCGTGCAGCTCGGCAGCTCCGCCACCCCGAGCCCCGCAGGCCGCTGCCCCGGCCGGTGGGCGGGCAGGGCGGCGGGGCAGCCGCCATCGCCCCCGACATTCACGCACCCAGCTGCGGGGGGAGGCCGGGCTCGGGCTGAAGCCCGCCCTGTGCCACCAGCCCCCGGCAGCTGGCGGGCGACGGCCCCGCAGGCCCGGGACGGCCGCTGCCCACGCACAGCGCAGCGCCTGGAGGGGCGGAGAGGCGACGCCAGCGGCCTGCTCCCCTGCCCCGGGGGGAAGGCCAGCGGCCCGCCCGCCATCGCGCCCTCACTCACCACGTTGGTGAGGATCTCCTGCCGGCGCGGCGAGGCGCTGGCCAGCACCACCCTCTTGCTGACCAGCTTCCCCAGCACCGGGTTCAACACCATGGCGGCGGCCCCCGCCCCGCCGCGCCTCAGCCTGCCGCGCCGCGCAGATCGGGCCCGGCAGCGGGAGTAGCCGGGGTGGCGGTGCCGGCCTTATACGGCTGCGGGGCGGGGCGGGGCGGGGCGGAGCCGGGCCGGGCCGTTGGTGCCCGTGGGAGGGCGTTCGGCCGCGTGCGGCCCGCAGGGAGTGGGTCTGCGCCGGGAATGGCGGCGGCCTGTGAGGGAGGCGTGCGCCATTAGCTGTGCGCCCCCTGAGGGCGGGCTGAAACGGCGAGGGGTGGCCATCGCAGGCAGGTGTCGCGTCGCAGGAGCCACATTTAAGCCCCTCCCCCCCCCTTTCTTTTAAGCAAGTAGAAAGAGTTTAACATAAAAGCTTGGATTTGTTCGCAGTAACTTGTAAATGGCGTGGGGCTTGTGTGTTTTCTCAGCTGGTTAGTGGGAAAGTGAAATACGTACTCTAGCGTTAAAAAGATACATCCAATGAGGTTTCCCAAAGAAGTTGAGGATGCCCCATCCCTTAAAGATCATCGAGTTCCAACCACCCTGCCATGGGCAGGGACACCTCCCACTAGACCAGGTTGCTCAAAGCCCCATCCAGCCTGGCCTTGAACACTTCCAGGGATGGGGCATCCACAACTTCCCTGGGCAACCTGTTCCAGTGCCTCACCACCCTCACAGTAAAGAATTTCTTCCTAATATCTAACCTAAATCTCCTCTCAGTTTAAAAATATTACCCCTCATTCTATTGCTCTACTCACTGATAAAGAGTCCCTCCCCGTCTCTCCTGTAGGCCCCCTTCAGGTACTGGAAGGCCGCTATAAGGTCTCCCCGGAGCCTTCTCTTCTCCAGGCTGAACAACCCCAGCTGCCTCAGCCTGTCCTCATAGGAGAGGTACTCCAGCCCTCTGATCAGCTTCGTGGCCATCTTCAACGTGACTGCAATACTAACCAAAGAAAAGGAAATTGCAATTGTATGGGTGGTCCTAGAATTTGGGACATACTCCTTATCCAGAGTCACCTTTCTATACTGTGCCTTGCTTTGTGTGGGGTATAAGCAAGCTTGATAAACTAAATTCAGACACTCCAGAAGCGTAAGATGATAATGCAAAATCGTCCAGCTCAAACCAATGGGCCTGATTTTCTTATTTTTCGCATTTGATTCAGTCTTCCAGTATAGTTTCACTGGCATAGAAACAAAGCAATGAAGTTGTGACTCCAACCCAACGCGTATACGTTTAAAGAACAGACTTGACCACAAAGAACGCCTTCTGTTCCTGACAGCTTGTTTTGATAGACAGTAGCAGAACAAAGATCTGTCTCTAGTCATCTGTAGAGCCTGTGGAGATGCATGCAACATAACTCATGTTTCTAACGTGTGGCCTCCCATTAACTCCTGAGTAAGACAATCATGACCTTGGCTGAATTCTACTTGTATACTCTTCCTCTGATGTGCACAACAGGTTTTTTGAAGGTTACATAAATAAATAAATAAAGGACATATTTGGAATTTCTATAGAGTCTTTTCCCTGAAAGTTCAGACAATGTCCAAAAATGGTGATCACATAAAGAATTTTTTATGTGAAGGAAATGAGATGTAGCTTTTTGACAATTATTTTTAAGGAGTAGTAATTACTAAATTTGTTATTCTAATAAACTTACATGACAAAGAATGATTTGTTTTATTTAAAAGGTGAAACCATGAAGCTGTTAAAATACACATTTTCACTTACCTTTATGCAATTTTTTGCTGGTCTAACTGTGGGTTCAGAGAACCCTGTGTGAGCAAGCTAACCAAAATCACATAAGCTACCACAGCTGGGAGAGGCTTGAGAGGTAATCATTATTAACTGCTCCATAGCAGCCTTGCAAAAGTCAGGCAGGACAAGTGTGAGGCTGCAGTGAGATGACCGAGGTGAAGATCAATGACACCAGCAGTTATCAGAAAAGTTTCTGTCTTGGCTGACTATGCTGGTCAAAGATTAGCTTGTCCAAGGTTGGTTATGAAACTGTTGACTTTTTCAAATATCTGAGGTATTTTGAACAAAAGCAAAATAGCAGTTGGAGCTCTGAACTGCAGAGGCCTTTCCTTGATGTTTTTGTTCTGGACTTCTCTGCTTTTCTGCCTAGACATTTATGTTCTGACCATCACAGTTATACCTTCTAGCGTGTAAAGAATACTGTGATAATCAAATTCTTGTGCCTACTTTCATGTATATAGCCATGACTGTAGGTACTCAACCTGGATGTTTTATTTGGCTGAGTCATCTGTGCAAGCACAAGATAACTTGATTGGGGAGCAATGCCCTTCCATTGCGAAGAAGTGAGTGAATCCCAAGAATGTTGCTACAAGAGGAATGAACATTTCACCTTGGCTTTTCTAGGATAACTTCATTCATTCTGAGAGCTCAGACTTGTGTTTTTCAAGGAGCCTCTTTCTGCCATTGAAATCCTTGCCATAGGCCAATGTGTCTGCACAATTCATGAAGTAATTAATATCTCTTGTTTCTATTACTATAGGGAAAAGAACATTGGTGGTTTATAGATGGATTCTATTTCACTATCTAATCGTCAGGAACTCTCCTCTGTTTAGAAACATCATTGTATCATTTAACATTACCTATACTATGTTTTATTTTTGTCTTTTATGTACAACTGGTATTTAACTAGCAGTCTTGTGAGCAAAGAGTAACCTGCTTCCTGTAGCACTCTGTCTCCTTGATCTTTTAAGATTGCTTTACATGTTCAACTAGACTGGTGGGTTATGAAGGGGTTATTCTAGGATTTTAGATGAAATTCAGATCCTTGCAAGGTATGTAAACCAGAAGTACATGTTGGCTATCAAATTATTTTGTCCTTGCTTCTTGCAGAGTACTGCTGAAGTTTTACTGGAAAATCCTAAGACTTCCAAGAGCCATTTTTCCAGACTCGGGAGTGCTTTCAGGGTGGGTAACCTGGATTTCTTTCACCGGTCTCATAGTTTAGCTCTGTGTTCTCATATTCAATTTTTAAGAACGCCTAGGAATTCAGTTCTCTTCAGCTCAGGTCTAAATGCTCCTTCCTCCTCTTCTATCCAGCTTGGAAGGCCTGCAATAGCCTAGTGTATCTACATGATCACTCCTCATAATTTCCTTTCTATTTGAAGTAGAGTGATGTTGCAAGCATATAGAGGTATTTTGGGGAAACCACAGGAAGTCATATTAAATAAGATTTTAAGTTAAATATGTGGGCTATATGTTACATAATGTCCCTGTAAATGTTTATACGTATACTTAGTTTGAAGGTGTTTATCCCACATAGCTATCAAATGACATTATACCTTGCCTGTGAGGAAACTTCCCAACTGCTGAGGGAGTGCAGTATATCTAGTACCAGAGGAATACCAGCCTGTCTCTCAGGCAGCTCCATGCCCATATCATGGGACAAAGAGAAGCAGCTATATCAAACATGGATGTAGCAATGCCCAGGAGGAGAAACTGGCCATTGAGAGGGTTGTTATCAGTTCCACAGAGTCTAGTTGGAGGCCTGCAGCTAGTGATGTTCCCCAGGGGCAGTACTGGGTCCAGTCTTGTTCAACGTATTCATTAACAACCTGGATGAGGGGGCAGACCGTACCCTCAGCAAGTTTGCTGATGACACAAAACTGGGAGGAGCGTCTGACACACCAGAAAGCTGTGCCACCATGCAGCAAGACCTGGAGAGGCTAGAGAGTTGGGCGGAGAGGAACATAATGAAGTTCAACAAGTGCAAGTGTCAGGTCCTGAACCTAGAGACGAATAACCCCCTACACTGGTACAGGTTAGGGATTAACCTGCTGGAAAGCAGCTCTGCAGAGAAGGACCTGGGAGTTCTGGTGGACAACAAGTTGACGGTGAGCCAGCAATGTGCCGTTGTAGCCAAGAAGGCCAATGGTCCCGTGGGGTGCATTAAAGAATGTGGCCAGCAGGTCGAGGGAGGTCATCCTCCCCCTTTACTCTGTTCTGGTGAGGCCATCTCTGGAGTACTGTGTCCAGTTCTGGGCTCCCCAGTTCAAGAAAGACAAGGAACTACTGGAGAGAGTCCAGTGGAGGGCTACAAAGATGATCAAGGGAATGGAGCATTTCTTTTATGAGGAAAGTCTGAGAGGCCTGGGTCTGTTTAGCCTGGAGAAGAGAAGACTGAGAGGAGATCTCATCAGTGCTTAGCAATATCTACAGGGTAGGTGTCAAGAGGATGGGGCCAGACTCTTTTCAGTGGTGCCCAGTGACAGGACAAGGGGCAACAGGCACAAAGGAGAACACAGGAAATTCCATATCAACATGAGGAAAAGCTTCTTTAGCTTAAGGGTGCCAGAGCACTGGAACAGGCTGCCCACAGAGGTTGTGAAGTCTCCTTCTCTGGAGATATTAAAAATCTGCCTTGATGTGTTCCTGTCCAGCCTGCTCTAGGTGAATGTGCTTTGTCTGGGGGGTTGGACTAGATGATCTCCAAAGGTCCCTTCTAACGCCTACCATTCTGTGATTCTGTGATTCACAAAGCATCTTTTAGCAACACAGAAATCATTATCCAAACCCTGGTGAAGCATCTTTGGCCAGTGTATTTAAGTATTTAAGTAAAGTATTTTCTTCCAAGAGTAATTAAAGAAAGGATGTCAGGGATTCAAACTAACTGCTTTGGTTTTGGCTCTGCCACAGAGAAGGTACTGCAAGCTGGAGAAGACTAGAGCCTTGGAAAAAATCTCCCTGTGAACACAACTAAATCCAAGTGAGAGAAGCACAGAATGACAGATTTTATCACTGTGTTGTCCAAGAGGACGAGCTGCCAGGTCCACAGCAGCAGCACAGGGCAGAAGAAAGAAAAGAATTCTTCCTTCCTGCTAGTTTCCCCCTGATATGAAATGTGTGCTGTAGCCACTGTAGTCCCTTCTCTGTTTAAATGGTGTGCTGCAGGCACATCCCAATATTCATGATATAGAAGCAGCATCACGGTTACCTGTGCTTCCAGCGCTGTCTTTCCCAGCTGTTGCCACAGCTCAGTGTCTGCCGCTGGAAACAACTCCTGATCTGCAGCTTGCTTTCCCTATGCTGTTAGCTCGAGGCCAACAATCAGCCTCAGAGGAGAAGACGGTGCTCTGCCTAATAGCCCTGTAATCGCTGGGACAGGAGGGTAAGTGTTTGCTGACAACATCCCCAGACATCTGTGTCTTTGATGAGCAGCAGATTATATCGAATCCCTCTCTTAAAGTCACCGGTCTGGCTTGTGCTGCAGGTGTAGTTCCATCTCCAATGGCAGCGTTGCCCCAGTCTCACTCCTGCTAACACTTACATAATCTCTAGAGAAGAAGAAATAGTTTATCAGACTATAAATAGACCACTGTTTCTCAATTGTTTATATTTGGAAAACACATACACAATTTCATAAAGTATTTTCAGAAAATGTGTGTGTACGTAATGTACATATTATATACACAACATAGCCATGCTATATATGTGTGTGTACTTATATAAAACACATGTACACGTGGATAATGTTAGATACAAATACATATTTGCCTAAGTATGAAAAATAAATCTTCCTTCTCCTTGTACAGTATAATGATTACTGCAAGGAAAATGGTATAAAGTTAGGGAAAATGAAGATAAGATCCAGAAAAGAGAAGGATTATTGACTCAGCTGGACTCCCAGGTCTTCCAGAAAATTACTTACGAGGCTCCAAGCTCAAGAACATTTGTGGAGCTCGTAAGAATATGCTCATTATTTAAATTTCCACAAGAGGGCACTAGATCCCATAATTTTTCTATGCATTTGCTCGTATATTTTAACTTACAAGTAGCTGTAGAGGGCTGCAACTTGTAAGGACTAAAGACCATTCAGAGTCCTAGTTTTAAGTATAACGATTACTTAATATAACTGGGTATGCCTGCATGTGTGAAAATAGGGGGATAACCAGAGCTAATGTTAACGTCAAAAGATCTAGTAGTATCTTGAAAGAGACACACAGAGATTGGAGCTATAAAAAGACATCATAAACACATTAATAGGTGCTAAGATATGTTTGTAACAGAGCTTAAGGCCCCTCCAGCAAATTTGCATACTTGTAAGAACAGGAATAATTCCACCCTGTGACCCAAATGGAAAACTAAACTAAAAACTTAAGAGTAAATATGGTCAGATCAAAGGCTTTATTTTTGTATTCCATCTTCTCAATCTGATCAGTTATCAATTGAAGAAAAGTTATTTGCTGTATTTTATCTTATTATTTTATTTTTGTACTCCTTTAAAGGATTAGTTCTAGCAGCAATATGTGGGAACACTTGCCTTGTTAAAAAAGCTCAAATATATTGACATTTTAGGTAAAAGTGTACAGAGTGGTTTGCATTATTCATCGGAATGGGGTGAGATACCGATGTGTTCTGCATATACTATGGAAAGGAAGGTGAAATAGGGAAAGGAAAAATGTCAGCCTATGGACAGTAATGAGGAACTGAAGAACTAGAACCATCAGTGTTGCAGTGCAGAAAAAGCCACTGAGTCTCCGTAGAGGGTTTCTAATTGAGAGGGTGGTACAGTCTATTTGTAGAGGTAAATGATGGGAAGAAGCTTCCAGTCATTTAATTTATATATTTGCCTTTATTTTCTGAAGCCAGATGGGTTTGGTGAGATGAGAAAGACTTGCAGCCTATTCCTGAGGTCCCCAGAAATATTATTTCCTAGGTCATTAGTCAACATGGCTTTCTATCAGATGAACAAGCTGCTGTTAAAATCATGAAGATGGCAGAATCCGAAGACAGCTGTCAAGAAGGTGGTAAGAGTCCTGGGATATCAACATTGCTTTTGTGGGGTGGGTCCATGGTAACATGGAAGTCTACCAGCATCTGGATTTCTGAATGCAACCAACAGCCGGAGCAGCTATCATGTATGTTTCTGAAACGGAGGAGACAGTCATGAACGCTGCCAAGCAGTAAGATCCTTAGCACAACACTTAATATCTACTTTTGATCAGATAAGTTGCACCTTTTGTGCTTGGCAAGCCCACATTTCCAGAGATCTGAGCCTCTCTGTGAGATGTTTACTCAGTATCTAGGTAGTGGTTTAGTTGTCTCTTAATCACATTATTTTCCTTACAGCAGAGATCTGGAGATTTGCTGCTGCTTCCAGCTTTCACACCGAAAGGGCTCCATGTTTCTAAAACAAAACTGCCTGTTTATGAAGAAAACTATTTACAGACCTTTTCTGACTGTAGTTGGCCTCTTTCAGAGACTGACTTTCTGGATCTTTTTCCAAACTCTCACTGTATTCCCCCCCACACTCCTCCCGCCCTGGCTGCCACAGAGGTTACCTCTTCAGTCACTCTCCCATCTCTATTTTGAATCTGTTTATACCTCCCTTAAGTCTGTTGTCCTTTCTCCTTTGATGAGGCTGCTCAGGTATACAGCAGAGGAGCCAAGCCTTTGAGTTTTCTCAGATTTAAAGCACTCAACAAAACACTTCCCCGTTTTTCTTGCACCTCGTTTTATCCAACAACAGCAGTTAAGAGTGCGTAAGATTTTGGAGAAAGCTTAAAGGGGCAATTAGCCGTGGCAGCTCCCGTCGGGACAACATGCAGACTTTACTTCCTGCATCTGAGTAATTCTGTCATGCCAGAGCCAGGGCATGTGGGCAGTGGGCCAGAAACCGGGGAAGGAGGACTATCAGTGTCCCAGTGCTGAACATTTCTGCAGAAGGAAAAGAAAAAGACTGACTGCAGGCCATCATCAGGAGCCAAAATAGTCAAGCAGGGGGTTGAGGTATTTATGCTAAAGACTAGGAAGGTATTCTGTCTGGCAGCTCTGAACTTCTTGTTTCATAATTAAAGAAGCCTGAGAGTTTCCTCATTTGATAAGGTATTCCAGCTGTTTAGACTTTAAGGAAAAATACTAGAAGTCATAAGACTTTCAACCAAACCACGAAAGACCAGGAATTCAGCAAGAGTCCAGACTTCAGACAGGCAGGTCTTTTTGTGTCAAATAAAAAAGCAAGCTTTAAAAAATATATTTCAGCTAAGCATTATACTCTATTTTGTGCTCCATAATGACACTTCATAGGTCTGACAAGAGAACACTTACTTGCAAAAAATTAATCCAGAAAGAATGTAATCCAAATATATCAAGATTAATAGTAGGATTGAAATTTTGCTCTCAGTAACTCCTTTTCAGACTATGAACTGCAGCATAAATGAGGAAAGACAGTATAAGATTTATTCCAATAGAGAGTTCCTCTTTTTTTTTCAGGATGGAATTAATTATGAAGTACAATAACCAAGGCTTATATCCTAATCATTCCTGTGAGAGTCATTTTATATTACAAATTTCATTTTGGGCACTTAAAAAGAACTGCGGCTTTAGATAAATCTGAAAAATTTGCCAATAAAACTTATTCTCCTAATGGACTTTTCCAGGACAAGATACGGTCAAAATATCTTAAATCAGCTTCTCTGGAGGAACCTGTCAGGTCATTGAAAAAGACTAGTGTTATATGCTCTTTCAGCCAAGGGACACAAGAGGTCTTGCCAGTGTGCTTGTGACAATTCAGGGCAAGGAATCATACTCTTGACTAATGCAGCTGCAGCTCTTAAGAGTAGATTGGGCTGCTACCTGAGAAGTTGAAAGAGAGCCAGCAACTGCCAATGGCCCTGCCCCACGAGGACAATGAGGTCTGCTGCTAGTCAGCTCCCTCCCTGGCTCCGGGACAGCCGCTTCTGAGACAGCAATGCGCAATGCTCCCCGTGAATCCCCCCTGGCATCACCCCAGCAGGCAGGGTGGCAGAGGCCAGGCTCCAAGGCTGTTCTGGCAGGCCTTACATGGGAGCATGAGGCTGATTAGAGTGGGGCCAAAGGCCTATCCAGCTTACGGTGTCCTTCCTCACGGACTGACATTTCAAGAAAAGGAAGAACAGGGCAATCACATAATGTCACTTTCCCTTAATACTCCTCCAGCCTCTGACCATATTAACCTGAAGGGGTTTCCTGAGTCTGTTGTTTGCCTATTTAGTAACCTACAGTGGATTCCCCAATTATACTATAAGTTATGAGAAGAGATACTAACTTTTCCTGGTTTTGAGCTTGGATCTCATTAGCTTATGTATTGGGTTTGCGTGGCAAGGTTTTGGTAGCAGGGAGGCTACAGAGGTGGCTTCTGTGAGAAGCTGCTAGAAGCTTCCTCCATGTCTGATAGAGCCAATGTCAGCTGGCTCCAAGATGGACCCACCGCTGGCCAATGCTGAGTCCATCAGCAACAGTGGTAGAGCCTGTGGGATAACATATTTAAGGAGGGAAAAAAGCCTGCACAACACCATCAGCAGTCAGAAGAGAGAAGTGAGAATATGTGAGAGAAACAACTCTGCAGATGCCAAGGTCAGCGAGGAAGGAGGGGGAGAAGGTGCTCCACGTGCCAGAACAGAGATTCACCTGCAGCCCGTGGTGAAGACCACGGTGAGGCAGGCTGCCCCCCTGCAACCCATGGAGGTTAACGGTGGAGCAGATACCCACCTGCAGCCCATGGAGGACTGTGTCAGAGCAGGGGGATGCCCCAAAGGAGGCTGTGACCCTGTGGGTAGGCCATGCTGGAGCAGGCTTCTGGCAGAACCTGTGGACCTGTGGAGAGAGGAGCCCACGCTGGAGCAGGGGAAGAGTATGAGGAGTTTTAAGATTTAGATTTTATTTCTCATTATCTTACTCTGTTTTGATTGGTAACAAATTAAACTAATTTGTCCAAGGTGAGCCTATTTTTACCCGTGATGGCAGTTGGTGGATGATCTCTGTCTATCCTTATCTCGACCCACGAGCTTTTCATTATATTTTTCTCTCCCCTGTCCAGCTGAGGAGGGGAGTGATAGAGCATGTTTGGTGGGCCACCTGGTGTTCAGCCAGGATCAACCCACCATAGCTTAATGTTATTCCCCAGTTCTTGCTTGGGCAAATACAGTGAAACTCATCCCTATCAGCTTCTGAACTCCATTGAGGATTTTGTAGACCTCTTTCCTACCTACCTTACATTGTCTCTTTTCTGAGCTGAAGAGTCCTAAACTATTTAACTCACAAGGTTTTAGATTCATACCTTAGATCATCCCACACGCGCATCGCTTGACCTTTTCCACTTCTTGTAGATCCTGTCTGTGATGAAGAGACCAGAAGTGCACAAAGTAAACAAGGTGTGGGTGAACCATGGATTTCTACAATGCCAAGCTGATGCATGGAATTATGTATTATGATTCATTGTGGTCACCACTGAGCAACATCATTTTGTACACAAAGCTATGACTGGATTTCCCCGTGGGCATTACTTCACACTTGCCAACGCTGAATTTCACCCTCAAACATTTGTGCTATCGTGTACACCTTTGGGCATGTAAGCATCTCCTTGGAGAAACACCACTCAATGTAGACCTGATGTTATTTTAAACACTCTGAACTGGAAAAAATGACAAAAAATGATTGAGTGACTTTAGGATGAGCTCTGGCCCTTTGATGTATCAGCATAGATGTAGCCAAACAGATTGTGAACTCAAAATGGAGCACAGTCACTCTAGGGAACATTTATTAAGGTGCCACGAGCCCTGACTGTCTCTGCCCAGTCCTCCAGGGCTCCCCCGACCCTGTCCAGGGCCCAGGACCCCAGGTCTACCCCCCCAGGGCCATGAGCCCTTGCCCCAGTGATGTCCCAGCAGGGCCAGTCTCCAGCTCCCCACAGCCCTGCCCTGCCCTGCCATGGAGCCCCTGAGCCAGGCCCACCTGTGGACCCACGTCCGGCTTTGGCCCGTCTCCAGAGAGATGCCCAATGCCCAGGGCTGGGGCTGCTCCGATGCCCCCAGCTGCCCTGTGCCTGGCTGGGGGTGGGATGGGCCCTGGCTGCCAGGGGCCTTCAGAAATGCATTAAAATTTAAAAATATATGTATTTGGTACACCTATTGGGCAAGAAGAAGGATCCCAAAGTAGCCAACATCTCATTCAGGTATTGCTACTTTTAAAATTTGTGTGAAGGGGGTATGCCAGAGCCAGTTTCTGAGATACACATACAAAAAGAAAAAATATGAACAGGTATGCAAAAAAAAAAAAAATCAGTCTTCAAAATGCTTGGAAAAAATGAGACTTAAAACGATACAGGAATCTAAAAAAGGCTCAATAGCAATGGGATACAGATTCATTTTATTTCATAAGTTGGTTTCCATGACCTCTTGTAAGCTTGCAATTTTCATGGCAGATGCAAAGGACAGAATCTTAAATGTTGTCTTTTTTTATAGTGGGGTTTTTTATTGTTATATATACAAAAAATCCAAGCACATCCATAGATTAAATTGCTGAACAATAGTTAAAAAAAAAAAAAAAA
>KZ505702.1:933228-978074 GCA_002844005.1 Limosa lapponica baueri
AGTAAAATGCTGGAAACAGTTTTGGTTGTGAGAAAGACAGAATTCTGTGACAGTGGATAGTGAAGGGACTTGAACAGCAAGGTGAAACCATGCACTGCTAAATTAATACACAGGTTTGCAAAACATAAGTTAACTAACTGAATTTCTGCCTGACAGATGTGGGACGGCTTAGGAAGAGCCATCCTTCTTTCTTGGGAGATCCTGGTGCAAGCAGGCATTTTGGAGCATGTGCTAGAGCTGACATAGGAGCTCAGAGCCTCAGACTCACACAGGAACATATTTGGTGGGCTCCTCTCTATCAGAACACACGAAGTGATTTCAAGTAGCAAGCCCACCTGACAGCACGTACACACCCAGCACACAGGCTGGTAGTGCAGGGTAGCTCCCAGGCAATTTGATGGGAAGGTTTGGACGGTTTACGTATCACTAAGGTTGGCCATGTGGGCAGAAAACGTGCAGCTCAATTAAAACGAACACTGTGAAATGCCACAAAACGCCTCAGATGGATTTTGAAAGGTTTTACTAGGTTCACTCACGCTTGTCCTGCTCCAATAACTGACAACGCTTTAGCAGAAGATAGGACATACAAACGCCACAGTTGATTTCGTGGTTATCCAGCCTCTATCAGAAAGAAATTTGTGGTGATTAGTGGTGGAAAAAAAGGCAGATTTTAAGGGCCTTGGGTGTTGTCTTTTACTTAGGCACAGGAGCTCAGAAATCAGGATAGCGTTGTGGTGTCTGAACCAGCTATCCATGATGTTGAAGACAGCCTCCTACTCAGTGTAGGATGGAGTCACAGCGCAGCAAAAGGTTACCATACAGCTTTGTATTGCTTGTGAGGGGAAACTTGTCTGGCTCTGTCGGGTGTTTTTTGGCTCTTCACTGTCAGTGAGGGCCAAAAGTAGGTAAAAAGCTGTCAATACTACAGGAAAAACACTGCTTTTGTCTGTTCCCACTACATATTGTGTAGCAGTTGTCTTTCCAAGCACACCGGCAGTTGTTGAGATGTGAGAAGAATTAAAACATGGCACATAATGTGCAAACACGCTGGAGAAGGATACTTCAGAGAGGAGTCCCAAACACAGGACCGCACAATCAACTTGCTGTAACCTATTTCCAAGGCATTTGGTACATCTTCCATTATCAAGCCTTGCTTTCATTTTTTTCTTCTTTTTTTTTTTTGTTTGCCCACTTGAAAGAAGTGTGTTTCTGACATCTGGCCATAGGGACAGGTTTTCATCTGGTTTTTGCTGGCATGGAATCACTGCAGTCTGTGGCTGAATTCTCATATATCCATCTGAAAATCTGGTTAATAATCTACACCATTACCATAAGGAAGATAAACCTACTCTCTGTGCACTATTAAAACTAAATTCCTGTCTGAGGTGGATGGTGCTTCTGTGTATAGCCTATAGTAAATTGGTGAAAATGACTTGCTGATAACAATCACATACGAGCAGCAGCATTATGACTGTAGAAGGCTGACGTGAGAAAATCTGTTTTCTTAAATCACCTGGTCTCCACTGTCCTGAGAAATTAATAACTTCAAGAAATGAATATATAATCCACTCAGCAGCTGAAGTAGTCTCAAATATCGTAAGTTCTAGCTTCCCTTTTATTGCATGAGACATTTTGCTATATAAAATTGAAATAAATAATATGAGTCAACCTAACCTTTTCAAAGGTTAGTGTGGTTTGGTTCTGATAAGCAGTTGGTTGAGTGTTGTGGTGAATTCACAGTGGCTATGCATGATGCATTAATGGTAAAATGACAAGCTGTATTTACTGATTTTTTTTATAGAAATACAAGAGAGAAAGAAATACATAAAAAAACAAGAAATGAACAAACAAAAATAAGAACAAAAATGCAGCACATTGCTTAGAAAAATAACTCCCCTACCCCAAGTCCAACTTCAGTGTATGCTCTAATTCATATACAGTAATATTTCACATTCACTGAGAATCACAAACTTTTGGTTGAACAACTGAGATCATACAACCTGAAAGTAATTTTGTTTAAAACTTATCCCTTGGTCTCATACAGTAGGACTAATTCCAGACCAACCCCTGACTATAAAAAGCGTTTGCTTCAGTGCCTTCTTGAATAAACTCAATTCCTTTAACGCCTCCATTTCTTACCAGAAGATACTGAAGTAGGATGCGCAATGTAAGTATAGCTTGAGTTCTCTCACTGGAACATGGTATTTTGAGAGTAGCCACTCAAAAAGAAATGTTTTCTGTGTCTACTCATGGATCTCAAAGGTGCCTTTCTTCTGGGGATGTTTAAGGCTAAAAGACACTTTCCTGCCTTTGCAAATATACCTTTACTCCTTCTAACCCATCCATGGGTCCGCTTGACATCGACCTGGCTGACATGGTCCTGCCAGAGAATAAACTTTCCCTTCTGGTTTCCAAACTGTCACTGAGCAGTACCTTCGGGCGAAACACTTGCATGAATTTCTGGTAAAATTCTTTGGATGCAAAATAATAAATGAAGGGATCTATGCAGTTGTTGAGGCAACTGAGGCACAAGGAGAGCTTGTAGGCAGGATACAAACTCCTGTCATAAAATAGGCGGATGATCATATGCACAAGTAGGATAAAGTTATTTGGAGCGAAGCAAGTGATGAATACCAGAAGGACTATCAGCGCCAGGTATATGGATCTTGTCTTCTGCCTGTTACCATATCTGCTTGATGTCTGAATAAGCTTCCGGATGGTGCCAATATAGCATACAACTGTTACGACAAAAGGGATCAGGAAGAGCACAAAAAACAGTGTGAGGAGAAAGGCTACCCAGGCTGCAAAGCTGGGAAGCATATCCCATTTGAGGACGTCAAAACAGGTTACAATCCCCAATTCTTTCACTTCATAAGTCAAATCTGTGCTTTCTAGTGGGTAGAAGGCTAGGAGCAAGAAAAGCCACATACCTAGGCATGCAGCCAGGGCATATCTTTTTCTTCTCCACTTGATCAACTTCATGGGGTATACCACACCCATGTACCGCTCGATGCTGATACAGGTCATGGTCAGTATGGAAGAATACATATTGGAGTAGAACATCACAGTCACGAGGCTGCAAAGAGTCTTGCCAAAGGTCCAGTGATTGCTTTGGATGTGATAAGCAATCTGGAAGGGAAAGCAGCAGGCCAGCATGAGATCTGTGATGCTCAGATTGATCATGAAGATAACGGAAGGCGTTTTGGGTTTGATGTGCCAGCAGAGCACCCAAAGGGAGAACAAGTTGCCAGGGATACTGATCATAGCCACCAGTGAATACACAACTGGGAGGGTGATGGAGATAGCTTTATTCTGGAGCATTGCCAGTGTTTCAGCATCCAGGTGGGATCCGTTTTTAACCATTATTCACAAGGGGGTTGTTGATCCCTATACGCCAGCTGGATCATGAACACTTGGCTTAAAAACCTAGAGGACAAAGTCAAGAGAGAAAAGAAATATGTCAAAACAGAAATTAGGAACATGCTTCTTCTATTAATCAAACTAAGAATAAGGCCAATGTAGTTTGACAGATTATCTCTGAATGAATGGAATCCATTAAAATTATCTCCTGAAAACTCTCTCCTCCCTCCAAATGATGGTAATGTTTTACCGGTCTCACTTCTTCCTAGCTTTGAACTGCTACTTTTTCCTTACTGAATGGCTTTCTGATACTTTTTGCCATCTATATGTTAACATACCTCTTTTGTTATTGCAACATGAAGAAAATCACATATCACAAATAGAAATTAAATTGATGGCTGCATGAGAACACTGTACCATAGGATCTCCATGACCTAGATCCGTCCTATCTATTCTAGATGTCATGACCTTTCTTCTTGTAATGTACAATATTTTCTGACTTTTCTTTTCCCCCTCAACTAAATGGTGATCCATTCCAAGTAAGTGCTGGATATTTTTTTTTTCAGTTGGGAAAAGGAGAACATGCAATCTATTGTTCTTGGTATATTCATGGTATAAAAAGAATATAAGGAAAACACCATGTATAATCGAGAACCAGGGACAGATTGCAGTTGCTTGCACTGGTTTACAGGCTGAAGGGACCAGCCAAAAGAAGTAACAAACCCTCTTCTAACAAAAAGAAAAGCTGTTGAGTTTCAATTTCTGCAAGATGTAAGTTGTTAAAAAATGTTCTGTTTGCAGCTGTCTTATTGGCATCACCTGTAATTCTGCAAAATTAGTTTCAGTTTTGCAGTCTGCAAAGCAAAACCATGCTTTCACTGTCTGGCCTGTATTGATCTTTCTTAGCAGACACAATAGCTTATGGTTTAGCTTATTTATTTTATGCAGTGTAGCAGCATTTAGCAGCTGCAAGCAAGAACTCATGCCTGAGTGTGCTACAGGCACACGTGTTAACTTTCATTAAGCTGCTAGTACAAGGATGCAGACTCACAAAAGAACAGGGTCGAAAAAATGAAGAAATGGCAATGAATGACTGGAAAGACAGAGCAACGGTAAGTTATGTGAAGAGTGGCAACAGGGGCCTGAAAAGGCTGCCAGGCCAAGCCAGCCGGTAACGCTGGGCACATCTGTGCTGTCTAATAGAAAAGGTGCAGAGAGTGGGTTCAAGCACACACTCCTACTTGTGGACTCTGATCACCTGCACTGTTTAATCCAAGCATCTCTTTGCAAGACACACCTGTGTTAGGTGGCTAGATTAAAAAAAGCATGGGTGCCAGACAGTTGCTGTCACTTAACCTCAGATCTAGTTAGATAAGACCTTTAATTGTGTGGCCATAGCCCATGAGCAGTCCAGTTCTTAGACACGTCAGTTCTCGGTGTTAGCTAACGCTAGCCGGAAATAGCCATTCTGATGAAAACGGTGACTTCTGACAGAGGCTCTTACTGAATAACTTGCTGGACCTTTCACAAAATAACTGTTGATGGTTCCTGAGAGCTGGCCAAGGTGAAGTCTTTGCTGAAGGCTGTAGTGCAGTAGAGATACTCAGCCCTCAAAATAAACTGAGTGCAAATGCAGAAAAAGCACAACTACAGCAGCAAGAATCTCAGTGAGGGCTTGTTTTTGTTGTTTCTTGATCTGATCAATTTGACGTAGTGCTTCAAATGTCAGCTAAAAATATTCAGAAGTAGCGAGACTCAGTATCAAACAAGTGATGTTAACTAATGTTGCCAGTCTTTCAGGAGCTTCTAGCTGAGCTGTTGGAAGCCCAGAAAAAGGCAGAAGAAAATAGGAGTCGCAAAGAAGTCAGAGATACGTTCCTAATATATCACGCACGCGACACAGAGCAAACATGTTCCAAGCAATGAGCACATCACATGATCACAACTGCAAAAACCCCATTGAGCCAAATCCATTGTGGATGAAATTCTGTTCTTGTCAGTGGAGCTATATCAAGAACGAAACTAACTCTACAGTTTTCAGAGGAACTTGAAAAAGCACTCACTGACACAACGCTCTCAGAAAAAAACCTCAATGCTATTTCAACTCTTCTATCTATGTCTTACTGTATTAAATACCTATTCATGAACTGTTGCCTCAAAAATCCTTCCCAAGTGGCACCCCTTTGTGCTTAACAACCCTAAACTCAAAACAAATAGAAAATTTTAACTATATTGCAGTATTTACAGACTTCTAATAAAAAGCCTTTGCAAGTGAAAGATATTTGCTCTCAGAGGCTAAGGGACCTCACCCCTAGATACTATTCCTATAGAAATTGTAGGTACTTGGGAGGTAGGAGTGTAAGTGAAAATTTCCATTAAATCTGTCACACTGATCATAAAGCTATTGAATAACTCTTACCTTTGGTTTTGTGTAAGGGCTAATCACTAATCACTAGGGTTAATTCTAAACTTGCTTTTTCTGAGAGCACATCCTGATAATAAGGTGATAAAAAAAATGCACACATAGATGCTGCAGTACGCAAAACAGTGTCAGGATTCATGGCCTGTCTACGGGCAAATTTTGTACACTTGTGGAACATTACCTTCAGTAAAACACAACTGCCTCCCAAATTTAGGCACCTCATGAATAGGGATTGAAGGGCACCAGACTTTGTGGTTGGGTGCATACAAGAGCTCTCCAAAAAGGGTAGGTCCCCTTGGCATGGTTTTCAAAAAAGAAGGTGTCCATCACAAGGAGCAAAAGAACAATGCAATGGTTCCCTAGTGTCTTCTGCAGGATAGGAGGGGCCATGCAAAGCACACAAGACTGTTGCAAGTCATTCTCAAGGGCAAATATCCTCTTGGGGAAATTTGGAGTACAGAAAATCTTCCCTGAAATTTTGCCTTTTGATTTGCCAAATACTTCTAGGGCTCTAATCCTGAATTCCTTGTTCAGGAAAACCTGGGCCAGCAGAAATTCCTGCTCTGAGTCACCCTTACTTGTGATGCATTGCGTTTTAGATGCCCAGGTTAAGCTGCTGGAACTACAATGTAGAATTTCAACGTACTTTACCTCTTGCATTATTGCATCTACTTGGGTTTAGTTAATGCTATATTTATATTTTCATCTTGTCCACAGTAACTTTATGTCCTTGCCCCACTGCAGCCACAGTCTCTGTCTGTCTCTTGTGGTTTAACTTGAAAATGTCATAAACCAAGCGAGAAAGTACTCTTTATGAGGATTAGAAGTAGATTCCCCTTACATTTTATGATTTGCTTCCTTTCAATTTCAGGTTTCCAACACAATTCAAATCAGTAGAGCTTGCATGGATTCTCTGCAAGAGAAACTTTACTGCAGGATAATTTTAAAACATCAATCCACAGGTAAGGTTTCTTATGCATAATCTGTAAAAATATAGTTCTGTTACATAAATATCCCTGTTAGAAAGACATGGTTTTGCTTTTATTTTGGGGCCAGCTATATTTAAACTACAACAGACAGATGCACACACAGGTAGACAGAAACAAAAACTCAATAAGGATTCTTTAAGTGAGAAGATCCAGCCTTATTGTCATTTACATCAGTCCTCAAGCATCTGACACAGAAAGAGAAAAGTTAAGCTTTTCTGCTTGCCTCATTTCTGAAATATTTAGTGGATGGATGTATTTTAGTTTTGTATTAGGTACTAACAGCACATACAGACTCTGGACTAACCCTCACTAAATCCAGGTAGGATTTTTTTGCTTCTCTTCATACTCCCTGGCTCATGGCACTCTGCCCACAAAGCTCACTTGGAAATTCAGTAACACCAGGTTTTCATCCAAGCTGTAACCATAAGCAAAGGTGACAGCTGCTTAGTGCCTTTTTGACAGGAATGGTGATTCCTTTCCCTTCAATTGACAAAAGATGACAAATAAAACATTAAAGGGTATACTGAAAAACAAACAGTAGAAAATCAGAAGAGGACTGTGTTATTTCTTGGCCGTGGAAGAGTAACAACAGAAATGTCTCTACTTTCTTTTTAGGGGATTACTAAATAAAACTGATGTGTTTCCCCTCTTACATTTATTCTCTTCCTGTTATTGTTGTCAAGTGCACCTGTGAAAAATGCTGAAAAGCCTGTGAGCCAAATGAAGACCAGAATGACCATTTTATAAAAAGTTTTGTGATTCAACATGGAAAAATAAATCTCAAAACATATCAGGCAGCAGAAAGCCTTCCAAAACGTATTGTGTTTCACATTTTTTGGTTCACTAGCTGTCAAAGCACTATTGTGTAAAAAAAAATGTCTTTCTTCATAAATTCTTTGATATTGTTACACTTTTGGAAAGACACCCTTCCAGCTGAAGAATGTAGGATGGCATACTCCAGATTACAAGAAAACTAAACTGAATTGCAATTTCAACTCAATTGCAAACAGATTCAGAATGAAGCAAAATGAAAGCACAGGTTTTAACGTAAGCATTTAGAGAAGTCATATTAACAGTTTTTAATCAATGTAAATATGGGTGAATAATGTTTTTTTTTCTCAAAAGACTACATTTTGTAAAAATAATTTTTAAATTATTTTTTACTTGCTCAATTTAATACTATTGCAAACCAGAACAAGAGTCAAAGGGTTAGGATAGTTTACGTTTACATAAATGCAGCTAAAGTTACTGAAAACTTAAGGATCCTTAGTGGACAGTGTTCCTGCTGGAGACTGTCTGAATTGCTAGTGAGATGAAAGAATGTTAGACAAGCACAGAAAACAGACATTTAATTTCTATTGTAGGCTGAGTATGAGGCAAAGAAGGAGCCAGGAAGGCAAGGAGCCAAGAGCCGGTTATCTTCAGTTGAGGGAAAAGTGACAAACACTTTGATATTTAGATGGAGTAAGGGGTTTTAGCAGAGGAACAAGAAGAAAAAATACTCTTTTGTAACACATCTCCATTATTTTTGCTAAAATATCATTGATGTGATTCAGAGAAGCACTTCTGCAAATGTTCAGGTTCACCAAACTGAGGAATGTAAATGAGTGCCTCTCTGATTGCGTGTTCCTTAAACTGATCACGGGCTTTACCGAAAGAGGCTGCAGGTTTTGTCTGGATGGTTCTTTCTCACCGTTGCAATAGACTTTCATGCAAATTTTAGCTTGCAGGGTTACATCTCTACATCTCTAAAAGCCAAGGGTTTGGTTCACTTAGTCAAGATCTGAACGTAAGTCTTCTAAGAAACTTCTTTGTATTGGGTCTTCCCGGTTCATTTTGCTGATTTCTTTTTTTTTTTTTTTCTGTTGATTTGTTTTGAGTATCATTATTGCAAGGTCAGAAACTGTTGCTGAGGCTGTACTTATGTTATCACAAAAGCATTATTTCACACTAGGCTTTAGCTTGTCTTCTTTTAAGAATAAATACATTTGGGAAATGAGACTTCTACCCTCTGTGCACGTGCGTGTACAAGTGTTTCTGAGCAAAAAGAAAAAACTCTGAAAACATCTAACTAGCTGCAATATTCCTGACCTATGTCATTAAGCTTTAGAAAAATAAAACTGTTCTTTATGTCTTATTTTTCAGCAAAGATTATTCAGATAAAGGACATGAGAAAACCGTATGTATGCCCTCACTGCAAAAGATTTCAACCATTTTACAACGAAAGAGTTATATTATAATCAGTATATTAATAAAAAACTCTTGCGGAGACAAACTTAGGTCTTTATCTCAGTACACCTACTCAAAGTAAACCCTACGGTGGTTATAGCTCTGACCTCAAATAGTTAGGGCAAGGTAAAACAAGAGTGTCTTCTCTCCACAAGGATTTCACATTGAGAGGTTAAAAAAAAACGCTATTTTTTCGGTTAGAAAATGTAGACGCAGTACCAGCTTTAGCGTGGTGGAGGGGTGCATGTCTGTTGAGCTTGTTAGCTATATCAATCTAGACAAAAGCAGCTTTATTCAGAAGTGAAGAAAAAGAATCCTATCATTTCTGCCTATTAGAGGGTGCTTCTCTTCTCCAGCCTGAGAGTGCAAGTGGGCGGCTTCATCCAGATTCAAGCAAAGACGTCTTTCTAAGTGTGAAATCTACATATACAGGTGAGAGAAAAAGAAACATCAAAAAGAAATGTCCCAACTCTTCAGAACTTGCTAAGTAGTAAAATTAACTGTATATAGCTATCTTTACATTTCCTGTGTCTGTCCTGGACTATGCAGTTTTGCTTATAGTTGAATTTTAGTTCACTTGAACCCTCACCTTTGCTAGCCACAAATTAGCAAAGTCAGGATTCTGTGCTGGTGTTAGCAAAGTTCATCCTAATTTAGATAAGGTTTGCATAAACACAGCCGCTATCATCTGCGTCAATAACTCCGTTCAGAGTGAAACTAGTCAATGTGGTCTTCAAAAAGTTCATTTCTGCAGTAGTCAGGTTTATGGAAATAGTAAGGCCGTGGGCCAGTATTGACAAAAACCTCCCTGCATCTGAATCATGATTCTATGAATTTATGTGCTCATTACACTACAAAATGAAGCACTTTGTACTTTTCTTTTTTGGTGTGCAAGGCAGTCAGCTTTTAAAAATTCTATGAGCAAAACCTTGGGTCAATTGAAACCCCACTTGTTTAACTCCACTGGTAGATTTTCTAGGCTGTTTTAAATTTCAGTCAGAGTCAACATCCTCAACTGGATTTAAAGAGGTTCCAGTTTATGGGCTAATAGCTAGAATATTATAGATATGTTGGTCTTTCCTACATACACAGACTTTGTAAGCTGAATTTTTTCAAGTCTGATATTTTTCACAGGATTAGCAAAACTAAGGCAACCCCTTTTAAGAATTCAACATAGCAGCTCTGGAATTCATTCTACAGGGCTTACACTCCTCTGCAGTCACTGCCCATGTGCATGCTCTTATTTCCCAACAGCACAAGGTAACTTGCCTCTTGGTGAAATAATGCTGCCTTCCACGTATAATGGAGGAAGAATGTGCATGCAAGCAGTTACTGAATATTGCTAATGCCTGGTGGGGAACCTTGACTTCATTAGACCACAGTTTTTGTAAGATGGTGTTTGGCCATGGAGAACCAGCTTGCAAAGCTCCTTTTAACCATTCTGGCAGACATCCTGGGTAGTGTGGAGTTATCCTGTGCCAGAGGGCCCTCCTGCAGGTAGCTTGCCCTTTAGTTATGGCACGATGGTGAAGATTTATGTTTTTATAGTACTTTGACCACAGAAAGTGCCCGATCAAGTCTAAATTTAAATAGCACATGAACTGATTTCCTTTAAATCTTTCAAATATTGTCTGTGTTCAGGATTGACAGACAATGAGTTCTGGTCTGCAATTATTTCCTACTACAAGTAATTGCCTCACATAGCTGTTGTGAAAGTCAGAGGAAAAAGCGTAGTCAATCATTTCCCTTCTGACCTAAAATGCCAGGAAAAGAAGTAACAGTTTGTTGGCACAAAGTGTTTGTGGTAGACAATATGACAGATTCCCAGAAGAATATCCCTCAGTCTTCAGAAAACTTGATGGGCTTATATTGAATCTGTATGGTCTGATTGGCATTTTTGAGCCAAGGTATATATATTCTATTTGAAATCTGCACTTTTGATCTTATCATCTTTCTTTTCTGTGAAACTCTTTTTGAATGTTTCCTCTCCTGTTCAGTCCAGAAAGGAATTGAGGTAGAGCTGCTTGCATGTTTTTTAAGATTATCTTTAGAGATTAAAAAAAAAAAAAAAAAAGCAAAAAAGCTCACACACTGCTTTTTCTTACATTTGCACTAAGGATATGACAGTCTGTAGCTGTTGATTGATTTAACATACGATGGAGTCCATAAAAAGGACAGTCAAGATTTTCAGGTCTATCTGAAAGGATAATTTGACATGGTATTTGGGAAATGTTTTGAGCAAATAATGTAGGGTAATTTTAACGTTCATGTAATGTACTGGGGCCAGAAATTGGAAACAGTATTGTTAGGGGTGAATCAAAGAACTTGGATGTGCATTTAGGCTGTCTTCAGATAGGCCTTCTTCCACGACTTCCACTAGTTGGTCTCAGTATGTACAAAACCTCTTTACTACTGCCTAGATAAATAGATACGTCCCCAAAAAGCTCATGCTGGATCCATAACAACCGCTGACTTGTTGTTTGAAAGCCTGTGACAGGCTGAATTATTATTCCTCTTGTTAAGTAAGATCTATATGAATATGCAACTCTTTTTCCAGAGCAGTAACATTAAGTAGCAGGATTTGGGTATAGCTGGCACCTTTCTTGCCTGGTTTTTGCTACAGCCATGGATTTAGCATCCATAGAAATCTAAGTGTCTATTTTAGGGTGAGTTGGAAAGTATGGATGCCAGTGACTGTACTGGATGGATCTCCAGCAACTGTAACAGGCTCATAAATAGTCACTTCCATTGTAAATGCAGGTGTTTGAAGCTGAATCCAGCCCATTTTAAACATCCCGTTGATTCAGATCCTGGTTTCCTGGAGGCTCGTAATTGCCTGGATTCTTTCAAAATCTCAACTAGTCCACTAAAACATAATTGTCCCCTTTCACACTTACACCTCTCAGCTGCCACTTTAAAATGACCAGGCCAGCTTCCATGCGAAAATGAATTGACAAAGAATAGGACCAAATGCATGATTTGACCTATACCCATCTCCTTCCACCTGTGTGTCAAAACCTACAGTCAGTTTTATGTGATCATAAAACTTTTTGTGTAGCAAAAATGCCACACCTGGGACTCAGAATTAAAAATATCTTGTCTTCTGTTGGTCCTGCTGCTGTACCCACTCAGCACATCTCATTTAGCCTTTACTGACAGCCCACCTACAGGAATGACTGCTCTGCTTTCTCCTCAGATGCCTTCTGCAACGTACTGGTGATGAACTCCTAGCAGACTGGGCATTGTCGTGGCTCACACATCAGTTAGAAGTGATTCGCACATCAGCACTAGTGAAAACAGGCTTGGCTGAAAAATACGTGAGGCCGGGGGCTCTGTAGGAGCTAAATTGACATGCACTTGGTAGCTTTCTTACATATCAGATGCTCTGCTTCTGACAGGGCAAGAAGAGCTATATGTACAGAAAGAATGAGCCTTGCTTCCTGTCAAACTGCACCTCTTACTGGAAGGCTTTGATACAAAAAAAAATAGGCTGCTGGAAGCTCTTTTGTGTGGCTGGAATGGATATTGTGTCTACTTATTCCCCTAGATTCCCTGTCAACACCCACTGAAAATAGATGACCACATGTATTTCAGCAGGAGAAGAGTGCCCGGGCTGATGAAGGGCCAGTAGGTAGCCAGCGTATGCAACCCAAGGCAGGGGAAACATGTCAGCTCTTTGGTTATCTCCTCGTTCCCTAGCACTTTGGACTTTGATTTCCAGCCCTGCCTAAAGGGATGAGTGGTTGGGGCTCACCTCGGGTGATTGCATGAGAAATCTTTCACTGTCACAGCTCTTCTGTACTACTGAGCTATGTATCACTATATTTTTTCCTGAGTGATGTTAAGTTGCCCGTGTCTTACAAGTGGTTGTGATTCTCTGCTGGAGAACGTGTCTTCATTTTTTCAACACTGCCATCAGCAGTCAATGGAATTCAAGCTACAATCATGGCGTACCCTGGCCAATTCTGCCTTTCAATTATAAGCCGTATCACAATCAGGGCATGATTCACCAGGACAGCCATGTATCACCCCCATCTGTCTTAAGAGGAGCAACACGCAGTACCGCTATGGAGCTCAGAGTTCTTTTATGTTGGGACCAGTCCTGTGGGTCTGGTGTTCAAGCAAGACCCACCCAGTGAAGTGTGAGGCAGCCCTGTGTGCTGTGTGCAGGGCACCTCAGAGCTCTTTGCTGGGGAGGGAGAAGCCCCAGCTCACCCTGTCCGAGCTCATGCAAACTCACTTCTTTCACACGCTGGAAGAACTGAAAGTTGGCTTCTCTGCAAAAGCTCACAGCATTGATAACTGCAGCTGTGCTGCTTGTGGCGGGCACAGCGCACAGGATAAATTTCACGTGTGCCTGAACAGTGCTGAGCAGATGTACCCAAAGGCACAGTGCACAGGTAACAGGAACCTCAGAAACAGCTAACTACAGGAGCAGATATACTGTCTGACCTAGTTTTAAAAGCAGTGTTATATATGCGCACAAAGGAAAAAGAAAGCGCCAACATAATTACTATTTTTTTCCCTGACTTAACCACTTAACACTTTTTTCCTGAGTTCTCTTCAGTTTGGCAATTTGGCACCAGTTAGAGGTATGACTGGTAACATACAAGAAGTGGAGATTGTAAAATTGGGGAAAAAAAAAAAAAAGATTCCTAACAAAAGCTTCTTATTCAGTTTCTTTGTGACTACTTGAGCTATCACACTAATACAAAGAGATACAACAGGAATAGCACCCTGAAACCACATCTGCTATTGTTTCATTCTTCTGAAAGTCCTCGAGTGCAGGTGAGACAGTCGGCCAAAGTTCAGCTCTTCAGCTGAACCAAACGGCAAGCGCCTTGTATTCAGGCTTTGGTCTTCCTCTAAAGGCCTCATTGCACCTCGGCAATTTAGATTCATAAATAAGACAAAAATTGGATTCTATCCTTGTCTAACGTACTCTTTCTGCATTGAGAAGTATGTAAGTGCTCTAATTATAGTGAAGATATATCACTAGGTGAACGTGTTCTGCAGCTGGTTTTGTTGGGTGAGCTAGTCTCTGCTCTTATCACCAAAAAATACATTGCAACAGCTTGTTACTGGCTTTACTTGAGTTCCTCTTTATTGCTAGCGAAATGCCCTGAGATATCTGGATCACTGCTGCTCTGCATTACTGGAATTTTGCCAGCTTAAGAAAAAATAATGAAAGTGAAGATGCCGTGCTTTAAAGAGTGTACTTAATTGACCTGTGCACTCAAAATTAGTGTCTGAATTTTTTTAAGACCTTGGCATTTATCTCCAACTTAATAGAGCTAATTCTAGGTATTCCGTTTGTAAAAAGCCTGTATCTCACAATCTCTTCTACTACATATATCTGTCGTCTGCTATTTTTAAATGTGTGGGCAAGCAAAAACATTCTTGCAATGTAAGCAAAGGTGTGAATCCATATCTCATCAGCCACTCTATGTATGTGATCTCACTCATAAAAACAAAGGAGGCTGCTTACCCCTCTGGATAAAGTTTTGTAAAACAGCTCCAGATTACCATGTGAAAAAGTGTATTCATTGCTATACCACGGGGCATACTATGCTACAGCCAATATACTCCCACTTTATACCCTACTTTGTCTCTGCCATGAGTTGTCTGCTTGCCCACATGCTTAAGGTAAATAAACATAGCTGAGAAATTTTAATTGGTGACCACATGAGAGCAGCACAGGCTGGTATGAGGCGACAGTATCCTTAGCGTGATTGTGATCACGCCTCAGGACAGGGTACACCAGCAAAGCAAAGGACAAGTGGGAAGCCATCATGAGGACACATAAGCATTCTTATTTATCCAACTTGTAAAACTATTATTATATATGAGATATTAGTATGATAATATACTAATGTAATATTATATATTAAACACCATTTATATGATATATGCATGCTATAAATATTTTTCGCTGTACCACAAACTGAAATGCCTATGAAACACATAACCAACACTGCAAGTGCTAGAATTTCTCTCTTTTTTCATGGGATGATGTTTTAGCCTGTGTTACTGATTCATCATATATGTGTGTGTGCACATAAATATATATGTGCACTATATTATATATCTTATATTGTATGATCATATACATATAATATGCAAAATAATATACGATATTATTTTCTTGTTTCATAGTATAGCTACGATTTATAACATTCTTCTGTTTAAAACTTTTTTTGTGTGACTACAAGGGCAATTTCAGCTATTTAGACATTACTGTTAGTAGGATAAACCTCTACATGAAAGGAAAGCAATCCTACAGTAAAGGAGCTCCAAGTCCTAATGTAAAAAGTGCTCAGACAACATTTAAAGTTTAAGTTTCACCAGGTCCAAAACATTATAGAGAAAAACGTGGGCTCCAGTGCTCAGCCAGTCTTAAAGAGAATTTCCTTATAAGGTGACACCTAAAACTCAACCACCAGGAAAAGTACACTAAGTCTGTGAAATGCAGTGACAAGGAAAAATACACAAAACTGCATTTGTTTTTTAAAATTTGCTTAGCTTGACCCATAGACTGGAGAACTTAGAATGTTAATGTTTTCTCATAAAACAAATCCACAAATTTAAATGCAAGCTTTAGCCGATTCCAAACGTCGCTATATACATAAGGTCTGGTGTGACTCAGTCTTCAGTGAGGTGCCACACGCTGTGACAGCTAATTAATTGCCCTTAATTAATCATCTCCTGGCTGTGGATTGCACTATTGAGGTTTAGCTGAGGTCTAGCTGAGGCTGGGATCTAACCTCAAGCGAAATATATGGCTTTGTCAGAGTACGAAGGGTGCCGCTGGGTTGGCATGAGCTCTCAAAATGAGTCTACAGGACAGAGAGGAACGTGACTGTGTTATGAATTCAGGTGTGGGAGAAGAAAACACAATATTCTTACCCTCTGGCATTTGAAAATGACAAAACAAACACTCTTCACACAAATAGTTTAAAAGGAAAAGGAAATTGAACTCCCACTGTTTCCCTAAAACCTACTAACACAGAAAAAGCGAATGCAGTAATCTGGCAGAAAAGAAATACGCTGAAGAAACCGTAAAGGCGCAGTCCCACCACAGATGAATAGTCACTGCCTTACTGAGGAGAAGGGACATTTAGTGACAGAGGAATAGCAAGCTGGAGAAAGAGCTTCTACAGATGGGAAGTCCTTCAGTGCCACAGATTAAAATATCACCTGATTAAAAAGAGAGAAATCCTAGCCCTTGGGGATCAGCATGATCAGCATGAGCTGATTATGGGCTTTATAGATATTTCAGTTTGTGTGAAAACTGCCCATTGGAGGCGAAGACTGTGAAACTCATGGGATACATAAAGACAAACTCTAAGGTAGTTTTGAAGACTGGTACAATTATGCTCCGATAAGATACTAATAACAATAAAGCAGTAGGAGACACTTCTTTGGAGGCAAAATTTGTGTTGTTAGGAGCCCTAGAGACCTCTAAGTGACGTGCTCTAAAATATTACTACATTTCTGCAGTTTCAGTGTGTAACTTGAAAATAGATGCATTGGAAAATGGTGTAAAAGTAGTAAGAATAAAAGAAATGTTTGGTGCAGATAGCATCTATTCAGGAAAATATGGTTTGACCTAAACCAAAACAGAAAGAGGGCAAGGTTTCTGTTACTAAAATGTAAGGCTGCAGTTTTTAAACTAACGACTAAAGAAAGCCAACGGGCACAGAAAAGCATATCGTTCAGGGTGACACATACTTAGGGGTGGGAATGCTATTAAATCCTCTGAATTCTTAGAAAAAAGGACAGGAAAAGGTATTAATAAATCCAGGAAGGAACTGGACAAACAGTTTCTACATGTGAAGTGTATGAAGCAGCTCACGTAAAACAGCCAGCCAGAAAAAAAAAAACAACCCAGACATTTGTGTCTCTGCAGATACGTGAAAAGTGTAAAAATGCGGAGGCTGATTGCCCTGGTTTTCAGCTGGGAATCTGACCTAATTTTGGCATCTGAGAAGTCTGATGAAAGATAGTAAGTGTTGGAAATGGTACGGCCAGGGTGCACACTGATATAGCCCTGCCGAAATAGGCCGTGTCGCTGAAGGATCGGCACTATTGTATTACAGGAAGCTTTGTGTCACATCCAGTAAACAATTCAGCTGCATCAACAAACGGAATTTCCATGGGCTGAAGGCTGTAACTGCAGGACTGTATCATCAATCACATAACGAGGATAGTAAATGTGGCAGCGATGTACTTGGCATGGAAAAACAACTGTGAGAGCAAATAGTACGGAAATAACAAAACCCTTCAAGTACCCCTAAACAAACCGGGCAAATGTGCCGAGGTGTGATGCGTGTGTTCAGGCACCACAAGTGTGACTCCTCTTGGAAACCGCCCCTTCAAGATCCACAGGGCAGCTCCCCGCAAGATTAGGAGAAGCAGCTCATGATTCAGGCCTCTGACATCCTGAACCTCCGCAGCAGCAGGAGCACTGACCTGGGGTCTCCTGCTCCCCATCAGGACACCCAAGAGCTTAAGCCTGTAGCCTATCACAAATAAATTTCTACAACTTCAGCTGCTTAATTAAATAATATTCGATGTCTGTGCGTGAAGTTTGACCGTACCTGTGTTTAGTGGGTATGTCTAAGGAGACAGAGCTTCTCCTTTGATTTTTTTTTTTCTGGATACTTAAAGCGATCCTTAAAGCTGGAAGATACACACCAGGTTGGCCCAGCTGTTGTTTTGGGCCATTGGCACAAGCAGCACCAGGTAACGGCACAGCACAGCAGAGAGGGGAGCCTGCTGGTGAGCCTGGGCCTTTGCTATATGGGTACAGAATTAGGTCTTGGAGAAATACCAAAGGAAATACACTTTACTCTGCTCTGGTGAGACCTCACCTGGAGTACTGTGTGCAGGTCTGGAGCCCTCAATATAGAAAGGACATGGACCTGATGGAGCGGGTCCAGAGGAGGGCCACCAAAATGATCAGGGGGCTGGAGCACCTCTCCTATGAGGACAGACTGAAGGAGCTGGGGTTGTTCAGCTTGGAGAAAAGGAGGCTCCGAGGAGACCTCATAGCAGCCTTCCAGTACCTGAGGGGGGCCTACAGGAAGGCTGGGGAGGGTCTGTTTACAAAGGCCTGCAGTGACAGGACAAGGGGCAATGGTTTTAAGTTGGAGAAGGGGAGATTTAGACTGGATATTAGGAAAAAATTCTTTACCATGAGGGTGGTGGAACACTGGAACAGGTTGCCCAGGGAGGTGGTTGAGGCCCCTTCCCTTGAGATATTCAAGGTGAGGCTCGACGAGGCCCTGGGCAACCTGGTCTAGTTGGGGGTGTCCCTGCTGACTGCGGGGAGGTCGGACTAGATGACCTTTGGAGGTCCCTTCCGGCCTGGACCAATCTATGAATCTATGAATCTATGAAAATCTAGTATCACTGAAGAATCCCTTTTCTTCTTGAAAACACCTTCCCCTGACCCCAGAAGAGCAACTGCTCTGACCGAAGGTCCAAGTGTTGCCTGGTACTAATAAACCACATGCACTTGGGGCCTTTCTCTGCTGTGGCGGTCGGCTGGCCAGGGACAGCCTCTGCCCGCGCCATCAGGCTTCTTCAGTAGGGCAACGGCATGCAGCCCGACTACTCACAATGGTCCTGGCTGCTGAACCGTGCTTGGGATCTGGTCGGGAGAAATCAGCTATTACAAACCAAATCTGCACCAGGAAGCCTTCTTGTGAGCTAGCAGTGCAGAGAAGCATGTTCCAGTGACAAAAAGCTTTCCCTGGAGCTCATTAATCTATTAGCATTGATGTAAATTAAAAATACAACTTGTTGGCCCCACAGAAATGCGTAATACAGGGAAACATCTGATGAGAAACAGGCAAGCTTGAAACCTGGGCTCTCGTGAGGGCTTCCCTATCGAAAGGTTTTGGTTCCCTTTTTCACTCTCTTGTAGTGCCATAGATCTCGAAGGAGAATTGCCACTGGGAGCTCCTTCACTGGCAGGCACCTGATGCTTTGGCAGAGGCTGGAATGTGGTCACAGCCCCCACAGCAGCCACCTTCTCTTCTGAAACCTCAAGGATGCCCTCAGCTCCCTGGAAGAAGAGATCGGACATTGCTTTTGAAAACACAACCCACCCCTCTGCCCGCTGTGAAGGAAGATCAGCACCAACTATGTTCTTGCTTCTCTTTTTAAGAGTAGCAGAGGTCATTTAATGATTGCTACTACTTTGTTCCCAGTTCTGTTTTGGGACCCATGGCTCACGCTTGCTCATGGGAAGTTCAGGGGCTCAGGGCCATCTCAGGGTTTTCCCACAGAACTGCCAAGCCTATGCTTTCCCCAGCGCTCAGCACAGTGGTGCCCAATGGAGTCACCAATTGTGACTCAGCCCGTTGGTGCCAAATGGAGTCACCAATGCTCATGGTAGTCATTTAGCATTACAGCCCAGGGGGGCATTAAAAATGTGGTTTGGCAAGCAAATGATGGAAGAAGCCAGTGTTTCAAAACTCATTCAGGTAACTGAAGGAAACAGGCCAAAGTCCTTTTTATTTTAACATCTCAGCAAGTCTTTTATAAAAACATAAAGGCAATGTAAATTCCAGGAGATCAGCTTTAGTATCCTTTCTTTTTCTGTGTGTGCTTCTCTATCTCACTTTGCTGCATTGCCATACACATTTACAGAGAGGGAGAGAGGAAGAACAGCACAGTTTGAAATAAACGTTTTCTTGAGGGTTGGGGGTTTGGTAAAGGTTCTGCATTACATTTTCATAAAAAAGCCTGGAAAGGCAAAATAAATTCTCAAAACCCCTTCTAGATCCAGCCAACCAGCCATGCAGGTGAGCAAAGGCATAGTGCTCTAACATCTCAGATAGCAGAGATAAGCGTGCACTGATAAAAGACATTTCATCACATGATGTGGGGAAAGTTTTGTACAAGTTAGGACTAGCTACTCAGTGCAGGTTCCTCTTTCAATTCTCTGAAACTCTTTAAAAAAAATTTACACACACACAAAACAAATTTAAAAAGCGGTTTCCTCAGTTCAAACCTCCCACCACTCCCACACCATCTCTACAGATGTAACCTCTAAAACGTACTATAAACTACACATAAAAGTTACTTGTGCTTGCACGCACAGACTGATATTTTTAGAGCATTCTGTCACATCATGTTATAAACTACCCTACATAAAAACCAAGGACTGTTATTTTGTTTTGTTTACTTGTTTATTTAATGTAAAAGAAATCTCTCCCTTTTTTTAACCAAGAATAGCAGGAGAAGACACCTCACAATTCAGCTAAAACCTATCCTTTCTTTTTAAAGGTTATACAATCACAACAGGAAATATTTTGAAATAGTCACACTAATCACAAGACAGACTACTTTTTAGGCTGAACATGTGTTTATATTAGCCTCCTATTTTTAGGTCACATCGCATGCCAACTCCTTGCCATTGCCATTTGTATTTTAATTGTAGATGTAATAATAACTTTTGCAGCCTTCAAGAGTAATTCATTCTTGCTTTGCTCTTACCTGCTATACTCAAATTTGTAATCTGACAGAAGCAAAGAGTGAGAACTAGCAAGTTTACATTACATTAAATTTCTACCTTTTGTTTGCCTTGTAGTTGTTGCCTCTTTTCTTGTTTCATTAAGCACCTGCAGCAAAACAGTATTTGGAAAAGATGCTAATTTTGGTCTAAGTCCTCAAAAGGAATTAGGCATCCAATATTTTTGAGGAATCAGTCCTTAGCAGTAGCACTCCTGACATGTTTCCATGCTCCTTTCTGCAAAAGCAAAAGCAAGCTTGTCTCCTGCTGTCAAAACCGTCAATGAAAAAGTAGCAATGATACTTTGACCAGGAGATCAGTATGCAGTGACCTCTCTGCAATGGCATGATAGCCAAAACACTCTGACTTTCTAGATTAGAGTAAGGATACACCTTACTGAATGTGCCTGTGTAAAATGATGGCTCTGGCACTCCAAGAGCACTTCCAAAGTACTGGGATGAAGTGGACTGAGGACAACACCCACAACGAGCTTCCTCATTATCACTCCTGCAGAAAGCCATGTCAATAAGGAGATGAAAATGCTGTTGACTTCTCTTTATCGTTTTGTGAAGAAGCCTTCTTGCAATAACAAGAGAGAGATGATTAAGAAGCAGGACTTTTCTGAGAGTTGACAAGACTGGAGATGTGTCTTGAGGATGATAACCAGATCACCTTCAATTCCAGTGCTCTCTCTTGCTCTTGCTCAATGCTTTTTAAAAAGTCATTTTCCTACTCTGGTTTAATTCTCTTTTTTTTTTTGCACTGCTCAGCTACCTCGCTGATGATGGGTTGAGTAATATTAGTGTCTTGCTTTGTAAATGCTCCAAGTGTTAAAAGGAGAACAAGCAGCTTTTGAAATTGCCGGCATAGCACCTGCTTTTATTGAACTGAAGAAGCAATCTGTAAAAAACATACTTGGATGCTTACTCTAAGATGAAAACTGTTGCTGTAATACATTACCCATTTACTTAGGTGATTTTCCCTTCTTTTCTAGAATGCTTCCAGAAGTTAGATATGTTCTGTATCCGGTTTTACAGAAAGTATCAATCCAATTAATTAGCATTAATTTACTGGAATCAGTGGACTTGTTCTCAAGGTTCATTAACTATGTTTTTCTGAGACAAAGCATCAAGATCTCTTATGCTATAACCTCTGCAAACCTTTCAATGACTTCTTAAAACAATGAAGGAAGCTTGATGAAATAATTCAAAAATTATGACAGAAAGATCTTGAATGAGTGAGTTTTTGTGCCTTCTTTTTGAATGTCCAGTTCAAGACATATTCAAGGGACTGCATTTGTCAAAACTGTGTTCAGATATTTTTCTTTCTAAATTGAGCACTTCCTTGTACCTTAAACTGGGATACCCAAATAATGAGACTTCTCAAACCCATTATCAAAACAGAAAATACTTTACAGGCAGTGTTTTGTTTCTGCCCAAATTACAATAATGCAATAATATCCTAAAGGGAAAAAATCTCTACAAACTGGAAGGTACAATAGGATTTTCTGGTTCTCAAATGTCTAAATAGCTCATATTATAAACTGGATATCTGATGTCTTGTTCTTGTCACTAGCCAAGCTCAAGAAAGCTTGAAAAAGAAGTTTTCAAGAAGCTGAAAACCAGTTAAAAGAGTTTCTTTGGAAACTGGGTGTAAAAAGTGAGTGTGGTTAGTTTTGCTCAATCACAAAAAAAAAGACAGAGACACAGGAAAGCAACAAGTACCTAGAGGCAGCTAATACAGAATGCAAGTCCACCCACCCTCCGCACCTCCTCTACTCTGTGGTGTAGAAACACAAATAGACAGAGGCACCTGCCTGCCCAGTTGTCTGCGTAGCCCCGGATGAGATGTCCCATACCTCGTTGGCTCACAATTAGGTATTTCAGAATGTGATCCAGAAAACCAGGACACCAAGCAGCAAGCACACTAGACAACAGGAAACACCTTGGTCCCTGAGAAGGCTGCAGCTTTCGACACTTTCTTGAGGGTTTCAAGGAGACCTCTAGCTACAACCAGGTATTACGACTGAAATTACTCCTGGAGCGAGGTGCTTGCATCAGTCTTAGCTCACAAAAAATTGAACGATCCAAACCAGCAACAGCAGTACTGTTCACATTCTCAACAAATATCACTCTGTGGGGATGTGGGACATATTAATTTATTTCCCTCTTTGGAGTCATGAGGTTTGAATCTACACTTCCTACTAAGCAATAAGTTTTTCTATTAGTCGCTTCATATAAAACATATAAATTACATTGAAAAAGGATCTGCAGTTTGGATGTCTTCTCCTCTCAGGTACTGAACAAAGCACTACACTCCTTTTTTTCTCACCCGTGGACTTTGTGTCCCAGTTGCACCATGCAAACTCTTGGCTCATGGAGTTACAATGTGGGGCAGGTTGGCCTCAGAGCGGAGACCAACTCAATGCTTTTTTAACAGAATTAGGCATGGAGTAGTTTACCCATATGTCCTCACCACAGCCTGAGACCTCAGCTATTTCTTGTGACATCCTGTCATTGCTGGTATGACTGAATCATATCAGTGGGTATATGGATGCATCACTGTGAAGGACAGGGTTTGAGGAAAGTGGCAGATGATTGGGTCACTTTTAGTGTTGTGTGGTGGTCTATCAAGATAGCAAGCAATCTTGATGCTTCTGATGCAATATGTGATGTAGGCTTCTCAAAATAAAACACTATTAGAAGGATGAATGAGGAGACCATAAGATTCTCAGTGGTAAAAGCCTGACAAAAACAAACTGTTGTCACCTCTTTAACCCTGTCTTGCTTTTCTGATGAGAAGTTACCTGAAGGTTTGCTTGGCCTTCATACTCCCAGTTGGTTGGGAAGATGGATAGATCAACTTATTCATAGAGTGTAAATGAAGAAGAAAAGCACGAGTATCTAAGAGATTGTATACTAAAGAGTTAAGAGGAAGGGAGGAGAAATAAGGAAGTAGCGGTTGAAACAATCTGCTTTTAAGCATACAAAAAGTTAAAAAAGACTTGATAACATTTTAAACAGAGTGTATAAACAACACAGAAGAGCCCCAAACTAGGTGTTTTTTCCTGGCGGGTGGGGACGCTCAGAACTGGTGGAAACTGTAATGGGAACTTCAGAAATGGAAGTCTGCACTTTTAGCCAAAGAACAAGCACAGGTTTCTCACCCACCCAGATTAAAACATGAATTGAAGGGACCATTTCTAATAATAAGAGAGGTTGGTTTCCAAACCCTTCCATTGTAGGGTAGAACCATTTTTTTCTACCCAGTTATTTCATTTGAGATCTATTAGATCAAAAGTACATAAAACAGAGTAAATGCAGTAAAGTGCTCTTCCTTGGGGTTTACCACTAAGGACAGCTGGACTGTTGGTGTCAAAAAGACAAATACAAACTGATTTGCAAAGAACATTTACATACTCTATAATTGTGATCTAAGAATGCTATGCTGGCTTTTTAAAAATTATACTATATTTGGCTATCTCTCCACTGGGGAAACACTCTTGTCATTTGTCATCATTGACACTAGTAATTCAGTACAATCTCTGTAGCCCTCACATAGAAAAAAAGTTCTAATGATAAAGTCACTGTGTCTTGCAGATGTGTGTTTGAAAAAGCGCTGTCATTTGCAACTGTCTGTACGTAGGGCATTGCCAAAATCTACAGCACTGTGTTTCACCAGTGTGAGTGGTCATGGGTTGGTTTAGGATTAATTTATTTCATAGGTGAAATAAATATATATAAAATTAATGTAAAATAAATAAATAGATAAAACTGAAATTATTTCATCTTGACCTTCAAAGCTATTTAGTAGTTTAATTGCTGCAAGCTTAACTTTCTATTTCTATATAATCCCTTTTAACACTCGGTACGTGAAGCAATAATACAGCACGTAACAGTCAGTAAGATTTTTATTTACCAGCATCACTGTGAGTTGTCTATCATCCTCACTGCCTTTGATGGCTACACATCAAGAGAATTAAGCTTTGGCTCAGATCTCGAAAAAGGAAGTAAGCACCCACAAGATAGTCTCTACAGCACATTTCTCCTCCGGAGGAAGAGAGCATTGAGGCATTAATGTTGACATAGAAAGCATAGACTAAATCTATTTCAGGGGAGACTTTGATGTTTTTCTTCTCCCCAGAAGAAAGTAAAAGGGCACAGCAGCACGGGACTGCAGAAATGGAAGGTGAAGGCCAGGTCTCTTTGGACAACCATGGGGATAATGCCGGGCCAGGCAGTGCTCTCTATGAGCCAGTCAATAACTACTGTTCACAGAAACGGCGCAGGCTGCGTGGACTTAATTGTGAAGGACTCTGGTTTTCAGTATACCTTCTTACCTGACAAATGAGGTTTGTGGATGGGCATGTGGCCTTATCTGTAGGGGAAGGACGTAATGTGGGAGAATCCAGGAGGGGATGTGGGACTCCTGGGTCACTGTAAGCCAGAGCAGGCATCAAATACTTCCACTTGTTCACTTTATCATTAATTTAGAAGTAAGAATATAAACAAAACCCAAACAACTACTGAGCCCAGTTGCTGTTCGAAAAGGATCTTTGGTTTATATTCACAGGTCTGTATTTGCCCTCTCTCCTTCAATATATGTGCATGTGTTGGTTAATTCTTGCCGAATTTGATAAAGGGTGTGGGTCCCAAGATTAACTAAGTTTCTGTGCATTGCATAAAAATATTTGGCCAATTGGATGGAAGCCTGGGTTTCAGACATTTATAATTCCACCTAATGTTTTTTAGTTGCTTTCCCTGATTTCTGCAACTGCGTATGGTTTTCTGTGCATCACGGCCATAACAACACAGCAGAAGGTTGCAGACAAGTGCAATGACAATAATGACAATCTTCATTATATAGTAGTCCACCACATATCACAGAATTTTAAGAAGAAAATATGCTAGTGTTTTCTACTGCCCACAGAATCACTGGAGAGCTTGTTGGTATTATCTCCCAATCATCTATGTTGGGGATTGGAGTTTAATGATCCTACTAGTGAAAAGCTGGCAGTCAACAGGCTGAAGAGAGCTAGCCGCCAAGAAACTTCACAAGTCACCTGGCTGGAAAATGGACGAGTTTAAGCCTGCCCATTTCCCTTTGATCTTTGTTGGAACCAATGCCCTCCAGCCATTTTCCAACGGCAAAATACCCCATCAGAAAGCTTTAGACTCTTTTCTCATCATTGCTCAATGAGTGATAATATGCTCCATGTACACTGCACTATTCCAACTCTTGTCCTCAATACCAAATAAATAATTTATTTGTGGGCATTTTTGTGGCATCCAGTGTTGTAGCATCAAAGTGCTTCAAAAAGATCCACCAATTTTTTTTCTTTGCAGCCTTCCTCTAGTATGAAGATTACTTAACTGCATATTACAACGAGGAAAGTGAGGAATGGAGGCCCTGAGTTGCCTGGGACCACATTTCTACGAGCTTTTGGCATTACATAAAAAGTTACTGTTTCAAAGCCACATTTCTATTGACTGGATCTGGATCTGGATCTGTGAGCACTCAATACTTCTGAAAGTTAGACTCAGGTGTCTTTTAATAAGCATTTGAAAATGAGGAACTCGGAGTTGGTGTCTCTTTCTGAAAGCTTAACCCGTTGAAGCCAGATCTGAAACAGGATTTCAGGCTCTGTAAGATGAGCATCACATAGGTGAAAGGATTAGAGCACTGATGAAGACCTAGGTGTCTCAGAATGGGATCTGAAAGATTCAGCAAAATGATGGTGTGTGAAGTCAGCACTCTTCACATACTACGTATGTAGGTCATCTGGAGGAGACCATGGATGAGTCTTGGAAACATGAAAACTTGGAAAAAAATACTAGTGAGTTTCACAGAACATCCTCTCTCACACAAGAAAACTACTGGGAGACCTGAGCCTTGAACCTCTCTGTGAAATTTCCTTATATGAAGATTCCCTGTTGCCTTTTCTTTCTGGGAACTGAATATGATTTGCTACAATCTTTTTAGATGGCTGATAGAAGAGAAACACTTCCTTTCCCTGTCTAAATGATAGAGTAGCGGTTAAGGTCAGGAAATAGATGCCTCAAGTTGCCTTCCAAGTCTGACCATGGATCTTATTATCTGAGCAGGAGATTGTTTTAACCACAAAGCTGCTGGGTACTGCCCATATTTCACATCAAAGATGCACAATAAAAAATTATAGATATGACAGCTCAGGGAAAGAGGAAAACACCATGCAGATGGGCAAGAGATTCTCTAGCCTAGTGACAGGGGCAGTCATCTGTAAGTGAGTGGAGATGGCCTGGTCTCTACTCTTTATATTGTCCTTTGGGGCTATCCAGTGACTACTTAATGCAAAAGAGTGTCCTTGAAGATGAGACCTTGGATCAGGTATTTTGCCTTCTAGATGTAAGATATTTCAGGCATCTGCTCCTTTTTTTGACCAATGACCACTGCTTGCTCTTCCAGCTTCAACTGGACAGGTGCAAATCAGCCCAGACTGCGGTATCTGGCATACTAGCTAGCAAGGAAGAAGTGGGTAAGTCTTTAAATACTTTCCAAAGAGAGTCTTGAACGTGCATGCTCTTTCTCCTAGGAGAGTGCTCTAGAGGAGGAGTAACACTATTTCCTCCTCCTTCACTGTGTTTGAAAAGAAAGCACTTGTATTTCTAAAGAAGAAACCCAGTCTTACTGATGTGCTTTAAGCATGCTCCTTACTGGCACTAGGCCAGCTCTCTCAGTCCTGTCAAAATCCAATTGCTCTACAGTTGCAACTAGGATATCTGCTCTATACTTGTCCTTAAGTATCTTAAGTACTACTATCATAAGTACTGCTATTGTGTTATGAAAAGCAACTACTAGGGTGCAATTCCCTAGTAGTCAGAGGCTGTATGAGAATTGTCCCCACTTGGAGCTGAGGTGTTGAAGTTCCACCCCACGTCCATTTCAGGCATTTCTCATGTATCTATCTCTTATGGAGAAGCCCTTCTCTCCGCATTTCAGGTGGAATCGGTGACAGAATTTCATTTCCCAGGTCACCAAAATCACAATGCTACTTTACCTTTTCCCACAGTCCTACCTCTCAGTTAGCATGTGTCCTTTAGCAGAAAGTAGATCAGGGCTGATCAGGGAGACAGGCAACAGTCTCCCTCTGAATGGTTTGTTGATTGATTTTTTTGTGCCAAAGTATTATTTAATATTTACTCTTAGATGACTGAGGGCTATACCATAGTCCAAATGCACAAGGGAGCTCTTACTACATAAAGGGTTTGTCAATGTTAGTAAATTAAATGCTGTCAGAACCTGGGCTCAGGCCATGAAAATCAATTCCTTGGGCTGTTACAATTCTGGCACAGTTTTGATTCCTTCCCTCAAGCAACTCTGAGCCCCACGCAACCATCTTGTGCAGTTTAAGAGTTATCATAGACCAAAGATCATTCCAAAAAGTATTTCAGAGGCTAAGAACAGTTGTTAGTACAGATGTGTCGGATAAGCTAAAGACCAGAGCATGACAGGTCCCAGCAAATAAATGTAGGGTAAAATTAGCTGGGTAAAACCCTATTTTCCGTCTAGACCGCTAGAGGGTGCAGACAAACATACTTTGCCCTGAAGAATATTTTTAGGTTACTGAGACCTGGATATTTCAGTTTTTTTCTCCAGGGTCTTTGAGGAAAAGAGCTGAAAGGATCATGCCTTGCTGTCCTCTACGTCATCTGTAGCATTTAACCCAAAATCTATATTCCTTCCCTTAACCGCTGTCCAGACACCGCCCTCTGTCCTCATCTACCTCAATTTCATACTACCCTTTTTCCTCTTCTCTTTTGTTTTTCTCTCCTTCACCATTTCTGTTCCTGCTTATCCACGGTTTCCTGCCCTACCTCCCGCCACCCCCTGTGCTCCAGGAGGATTTCCCTTTTATCCCTGCACTGCCTGACTGTCACAAGATGAAGTAATAAAAGTACGGAAGGTTTATTATCCCAGCCTTCAGCTACTGAACCATTGTAGCCCAGAATTGGGATCTACTCAGTGTACCCAGGATCCTGAGAGAACAGGATTTCAATCGGGCATGATTTAGAGAGCCTCAAAGACTGCTCATATTCTTGAGAATTTATGGGGAAAACAAAAAAAAAAGAAAGAAAGAAAGAAAGAAAGAAAGAAAGAAAAAGTCTTTACAAGATGATTCCTTTCTTTGTGCTTACTCACCTACTCAAAGCAGAGGCTTGTGTTCCTGAATATTCCCTTATTGCCTCAGCAATTGCCTCATACAGCTAAACTCTGCATGTAACATCCTGTCAGGGAAAATGCAAAACTTTTCATCTTAAATGTTGATCAGACTTACAGGCAGCTCCCTAAGGAATTTGTCTCGCTGTGGTCACCACTGATGTTTCCGTGCTGTAGCAGATCAGATTTCCTCTATGAGTAAGAGCTGCAGAAAGGACCAAAGAAAAACCTTTTAAGGATCAGTTGTTATAAAAAAAAATAAAAATGAAAAGAAGCACATCTAAAGATAACGCAAACACTGACAACTACTGATAACACTCCCTTTTATAACTTTAAAACACAGTTTACTAGCTGTAATACATACTTGTGTAGGTTTACTAAAAATGCATGATATCCACATCTGAAGATGAAGAGAAGGTAAAAGAACACATGCTTTTTGTTGACTTGATATTTTCCCTTCTTATTTTTGCAGATCTGAATCAGGTGCAGTGTATTTGGTAATAAGTAAGCCTAGCTGCTTCATCAGGACTGTACCAGTGCGTAGTTTCTGTTGTTATTTCAAGACTTAACCAGTAGCTGGGAGAGCGAGGATGTGAGAGTAAGATTATTTTCAATTCATCAGCTACTGAGCCTGAATTCCTCGTGCAATAGTGTGAAAATGTGACAAAAACATTCAGCTCTTGATGAACAAGCTAATAGATGCCTTGCCCCAGCCTGAACAACTCTTGGACCCTCACCAGTCTGTGCGCAAAAAGGCAGAATCTCTCTGTTACGATATCAATGAGAGCTAAGATCCAGCATTTTAAAAAATTGACCTCTCACATGAAGCTTGTACAGATCCCTCTCTCTCTTCCTCTGCCTGAGTATTTAGCTTTAGTGAAATACTCAACACTGAAAAATAAGACTACCAGTGGAAAATTTCAGCAAGGCCGGAAGGCTTCCGATCAAAAAGTGTGAAAAGAGACCAGATCAAACTGACATTACCAGATTCAAAGGCTGCAGAAAATTAACCTGGTAGCATATTTCTCATTGATTAGTACCTAAGTTTAGACAAAAATTGGATTATATTACTCCTTTTAAATCTATTTTAAAATAACAACCCTAACTCTCAGGCTAAGAGTCCCTCTCAGGTTTCCTGCATATAAATAGTAAGCCCAAGAGGAACACCAACTTGACCTTCGGATTCAAGAGCTGGCAGTAAGAAAAACGAGCCCAAACAACAGTCCCAAAGACATTTACTTATAAAATGAGCTCATTTCATCCAAGAACTTTTGAGGCAGTAGTCAAGGGCCAAATGCTCCCATCTCTGTAATTTTTCAGAGGAGAGCTCCATTTTCAAGCTCATTTTACACACTGTGAAAAACATGAGAAAAGTGTTAATAAACATGCCTGATACAAAAAATGTCCTTCTGTCCATTTGAAGGCTTTGCAAATGTTACTTGTCTGTTGTGAAGCCCCCTGGCCTTCTGCTTCAAAACAGCTTTGTATCTGGAAACTATGCAAATACGAAGTAAAGTTGTTAGGTGGCAATGCATGTGCAAACACCACCACATCTTTTAAACATGTCGAGAAATAGTCTTGTTGTCTCTTCATTTCTGAGCAGGACCAAGGGAGGCCACCACAGGATAACTTCTTGAGGTCAGATTGTGGGCTGCTGGGTTTCTCCCCTCTGGCCACTCGACCAGAGCACAGCAGTTGCTGGGGGAGACCACATTTACAATACAAGGAATGGTTTTCCTAGGGTTTGTTTCTTTTCCATCCTATTATGCTGCTACATATAACGCACGCCTCCCTCCGACAGAGCGCTGAGGAGCACACCCTTTTCCCACACCAAACGAAGATACGTATGCTGAAAGAGAGCACTGAGGGCAAACATTTTAAATCACCTCAGCTGGCCATTTCTGCAATTACAGTCATCAGTGAGAGCAAAATTGTCTGCATAGGCAGATACGTCTGAGTTGAGCCCGAACCCACCCTGAAAGACAGAAGGTGAATACACATTTTCAATAAATGTACCTGCAGGGACACCAAAAACTGAAGGCAGAAGCAGTGGATGAGCTGCTGGTTGGCGACAGGGGTGGCCTGGGCTCAGTTTGCTCTTCCCACTCAAAGCTGCTGAGTACTTTCTCTTGAGCTGTGCCCATGCAGAAAAGGAGAAATGTGACTGCAGGGTGGGTGGGCACACCTCAGCTCCAGCAAGCTGTAGCACAGGATGCAAGTATTTAGCAGCTAAGGCCATACAGAGCTATAAGGAACAGCAAATTGCTGAACATTGATACTCCAACTGAGAAAACTAAGGCTGATGCAAATGCTTCTACCCATGCCATCTTCCTTCCGATCACTTGGATCAATTTGTGGTTTTGGCTGCTTCATAAAATGCAGAGACGATAAACTTGCTGTTACAGAAACCTGAAGCAATTCCCAGGGAAGCTATTTAAAGATTGTCAGCTCGATTCAGAGTGCGCGGCTTTGAACTAAAGGAGACCCTTTGAGAAAGCCCTTTGACTTCCATAGTCATCTGAAAGGGTATAGGCTTTTCTCTGGCTGCAGAATTGTTGCTGCTTCTTCACATTTAGGCGAAACCACAGTTTCTTATATGCTTCACTAACCACAGTGGAAGATTTTGGTTTGGCGCTTTTTTTTTTTTTTTAATACACAGTAAATCATAGTAGCAGTCATTATCTTTGGTTCGATAGCTGCTGTGGAGCTCTGCTGTTTACCCCAACTGTTCCAAAAGGATCAAAATACACATCTAGGCATGTACTGACAAACCAGTTTAGGTTTTAACGTTGGCTGAGAGTGATCTCCCAAGGAAAGAGTACTTGCAGAAAATGTAGTGACATGGTTTAGTGATGTTTTTTTTTAATCAGAGTTAAGTTGATGGTTGGACTAGATGATCTTAAAGGTCCCTTCCAACCTAGGCAATTCTATGATTCTATGATTCCCGAGCAGAACTGTGACTCCCTAGGAGAATGGTGACATGCTCGCTGGCTGTGTCTAAACTGATCTACAGCTGTTTGCAAGGGAAGACCTGGGATTCTTGATCAGATCACCTGCACTGGGGAACTGCGAAAACCAGGGCATAAGTCTGGCGTCAACTTGGATTCATCCGTGTTCCCCATCTGTAGGTAACAGTGACAAAACTCCTGTGGCTCACAGAGTCTTTTACGGGTGAAACTCATTAGAGCGGTCCAAGTGCTGCCGTAGTAACAGTCTCATAAGTAAGGTGGAGGTGATTTAAGAATAAAATCCAAACATTGATGGAATTTACATGTTGTAATCAAACAGATGCTTTTGAAAACCCTAGCTAGATTCTCCTGACCACTATGTATAAAATCCAGAAAGTGTTTATACGAAACACTGAGCACAGTCAAGAAGCCAATGTCCAAACATTAAAACTGATTACAATCAAAGACTGAAAAAATATCAAATGCCAAAAATCTAAATCTCCAGTGTATGACTTCACCCAGGGATCCTCACGGCTCATACAATTTCACTTTCTGTAGGGTGACCTGGTGACAGCACATTATTACAATAACTGCCCTACAGATGTCTATTTTATGCTTGTTTCCGAACTATTAAAAAAACCTTCACGCAAATAGTCTCTCTCCCTGTCTATTAAGAGAAAACAAAGGCAGTATGCAAGAGTGCACTGTGTTACGAGACTTCCTTCTGGTGCCTGTCTGTCTGAGTTCAGTTTTTATGCATCAAAAGACCCCAATGAAATTATATCAGTTTATGATATGGTTCCACAGTCACTTCTGTGCGTATGTTTCATTGCTGCAAACCTCAGGAACAGTCTCAGGATGACTACAATACGTGACTCTGCACTAGCTAAAGATAGATATCAGGTCCAGATTTACAAATAAAACTGGTCGAAAACTATCTGTCCCAATATGTATAAGCTCATTCTTCCTCCTTTTAAAAATACCATTGAAGACACACTATGATTTTTACTACTCTCCTTACTAAAGCAAACTATACACTGATAACCTCTTATTTTGATAGTGGTTTGCGCAGAGTGAACTCCTTAAAACCGGCGGTAAGAGTTTTCTTTCTCTTTTACTGCAGCATTTGCTGTAATAATTCTGACTTCTGACTACATATAACATAGCTTCTGCATTATCATTGCTCTATTATTAACCCATACCATTCTTTTTTTATTTTTACACCTTACAGTCATCTGGCACAGACACACATGTACTTCTTTGATTGCAATGAACTTTGTTCTCCCTTCAGATGTAAATAATAGGAGGGAGAACAAATCAGTCTTGACTGAGTCTGACTCCACTGAAAAATGGTTTTGAATAAACAATCAAGAAGTGGAAAGTTGTACTCCTTACCTGATCTGGGATGTACAGTGCACCTTGAAAGCCTCTTAAATGACAGAGAAGAATTAGAAATAGTTGAAAGTTTGTAATCATCCAACCACAGGGCTCAGGAAATGACCGTGTATTTTGCAATGATTAACTCCTTCCCTCCTTCTAATTGTCTCCGCTTTTTCAAGTATAGTAAAAAATCCATCTTACCCTTCCGCTGCAGTTAGGTACTTAGTTCCATGCCCTACCCATGATTTCTATTTCACACTGAGAATACATAGGTGGCCAGAGGAGATGACTGTGATCACTGGAAGAGAGAATTTGCAGTGTCTTCTACGTAACTATGACCAAGTGCATTTTACTGTTGAGTGGAGCTTCTGTGATGAAGTGTAGAAATGACTAAGTAATGGCTTGAGCACCTAACTCTCATTTTTAGAAGAGGCTTAGAGCAATATTCTCAGCATGACTTCAGTGTTGTGGTGCCCAACAGAGGAAGAAAAAAGAAGTTATTTAAAGGAGCAGCATCCATTGCAGTTTGGACAGGCATCTGATGTACATATGGTTATGATACCTTTATGCACAGGGGGTCTCTAGGTGAAAGTCAGGCATGCTGGAACATCAGGAGTTATGTCCTCTGCACATAAAACCCCTTCTGCCACTAAAAGCCTGTTTCCTTTGGCTGGATGTACCCATTCAACTGAAAGGCATTTCTGAGCCCAAGTACCATATAAAACCATTAGCCTGAAAGCTAGTAGAGGCAAGTTCCAAGCAAGAGGACAGGCTGCCTTTGAGGAGCAGGCATCTCCACGTTGAACCCCAGGTGGCACCTGGGCTCTCTGCATGCAGGTGCAGAGGGGATTGGCACCCCCAAGTGGATTCCGCTCAACCAAAACAGCAGGTTGAGACAGAAAACACTTCCCACAATTCTGTGGGAAAACACAGACCTGTGTTTTGCATTCTTCTCCTTTTTTTTATGATTTAGAAAACAAGCCCTGGACATATATGCATATATATCATTTCCACAGCTTTGAAGTCTCTTCACCAAGGCATGTGTGTGTTTTATTTTAAAAACCTTATGGGGGAGGGAATAGTCACTCCCTGTATTTAGGATGTTGGTAGAGGAAGAGAGAATAGAAATGTCACCAACATGCACTGTTATAAAACATTTCCATAGCTTAAGCGCTCATCTATGATGGTTTGGGTTTAATCTTCTCTTTAAGAAGAGCTAAATCTGTGCTTTGAGCGTAAAACATGTCAAAAGTCCACAGAAGCTAGAAGAGATAGGAATTTAATCCATTGTTCTCAGCAAAGCTGAGCTGACAAAGCAGGACTGGACGTGTCAGCGAGCCTGTGCTCCACAGACTTTTCCATGGGAGATGCATTGTATGAACTACACAAATGACTTAAGTAACAAGCACCAAAGCTCAGAGCTGTCCTGCTCTCAGTGGATAGTGGGTTTCAGAAATAAGTTTCTTCTTGGATTATTACTACTTACAAGACCTGGTTACTCAGACTTTGGTTTCCTCTCAGCAGAGTTGTCCAGCTTCACCAAAAGGACCGGAAAGGGTATCCATCGCAGCCACGTGCTTAGGGGATTATCCCAGAAAGTGGGAGTAGGGAGCCTAAACCTGTCCAGACCGAAGGGTCTTCTGCTGCCTGGGCCAGTATTCTGGATTACTGCACCGAGGGTGGCTAGGACCTCCTTCCCCAGCTCACAGCCACCCAGTGTGGAGAGCACTGCTGGGCCCCTGTTGGACAGGGTTCAGGTTCCTCCGGGCAGGGAAACATCATCACGGGGTGCTTCCTCCCTCCCCCAGATGAGAGCAGATCTGATAGCTGTGCCCACAGCCTGCAGAGCTTCTGACCCTGTGGAAAGACCTCATGTTTGGGTTGTCTGAGGCAGGGGTAGGGTTGTCTCACCTAGCTCTGGGCATTTGCACTGCGGTTGTCTACACCAGAGAAAGTCATTCAAGGCACTCTTGAATATAGGCAATGGAGAGAAACAGACCTTTACAAGGTTCTTTATCTAGGAGTTTTAACAGCCAAGTAAGAGTTCCTTTTGCTATATATGTATGCTTGCATAATTTCTTATGAAATCAAGATTTTTTAAAAATGACAAGTAAAATCCTTGCTCTCTTGAAGTTAAGTGCTTCCATTGACTCCCTAGGGATTACTTCCATTAATAATGCCTCCTGAAGCATGCTCCTGAGATAATGAGTGTGATCTGCACTCGATATTCATTCTTTCACAGTCTACCACAAAAATAACAGGAATACTCAGGATCCTCAGTGTAAGCAGGTGCTTAGTTGCTTTTCTTTGAATGGTAGCCAAAAAAAATGTGTGATTCCTCAAGCTAGAGCTACTAATTATATTGTTTTATAAGCAGAAGCATTGGGGAGTTCTATATTAAGCATGATTGTAGGACAGAGTCTTAAGTTCTTCTTGCCTTGGCTCCTCTCACTTTCACATACAAAAACTGAATCAACTGTCAGTCTTTGTCAGCTGCCAGAGTCACTTCTCACCATGAGCCTCCAGGTAAACAGGAAGGAGTTTCAGTCTCACAACCTCAAAGCATGCAAAAACTATTGAATCAGACCTCCTAAAACCTAATGACATTTGGTTTGCTTGCTAGGTTGTTATTTTTTTAACAACAACCTTCTTTCAGTTCAAAGATAGTAGGTTAGAAATAAAGCTTTTTTCCACTTTTTGATCCTTCATGCTATAAATACTTAAAATTTTACAACTTTTATTCACTATCATTTTAAAAGAACCTCTCCCCTCTAAAACTGGCCAAGGAACTTTCAGAACAAAAAAAAAAAATCAGCATTCACTTTTTGGTAAAAAAATACAGAATTTGACACTCCTGGAGTCTTATATTATATAATGAGTATAAGCAGTAATTAGTGCTGCTGTACAATATACGATGATGTATAATAACATTATATAATGACAAAAAGTTATTTAATTTATTATTATTGTTTTTATTACCACTACTACTATTACAAGGTAATCAATTTGATGATACTCATTTGGCCACGTTAAAATTTCCTCAGAAAACAAGTAGGTGCTAAGAGAGCATCACTCTGAAGACTGGTCATGTCTTTCAAAATGATTATAAGCAATGCTGTGAATTTTTGTAGATCAGTTTCCTTTGGTTGAAGTTCTAGCCCTTTCTAAGTCCATAGTTAGCTTCTTATTGAGCTCAGTAGGTTCAGGAGTTGTGAGTCCTCTCTGGAGCCCTCTCAAGCAGTTTATGAGTATTTGGGTTCCTGCCTCTGTTGGTAAGAATCTGCACTTTGAATCTTTTAATTTATTTTTCTGGGGGACAGGGACATGACTTTTGTGAAAGACATTATAAACTACTCTGGCAATATTTTAGACTTTTTTTTTTTTTTTTTAGCTGATGTTAGAGAGATCCTTGGTATACCTTCAGTGCAGAGATCTTCCTTTAGGGGGAATCTGCACCAGCCTTCGGGGTGACCTGAATATGGCTCTGGGTCCTGGTACCTGGAGGAAACAGATGCAGACAGGGACCTGATTTGCACAAGGCCCTGAGGGCACCCCAGATTCAAGACATATCAACCCTTTGCACAAACCAGAGAAAAAGTAAATGGTCTTCGGGAGCTGCACTAAGGCTAAACGTGGTTTTTTATTAACAGCAATGTTATTTCCACGTAAGCAAACACTAGCTTTTCTGCAGCTGAGAAGGGGCTGGGGTAATGCACAATTGCAGAACTGCTTTGGGTCCCTCTGATGGACTCAGCTCTGGCAATGAACAGAGGAAGGCCTAACCACTGGAGGGCATGACACAACGTTAGCTGTGACATGAAAACAAGCAAGAGATGTAAGCTGTCATTGCATTCTTCCTAAAGGGTTCTTCATCTCAGCTTGAGGTGCATTGGGGGGCAAAGAGACCTTGCACAGATGGTGGTGCTGGTGGTGGAAGGGTCTGTAAGCACAGTGATATGGGAATGTCAACAAGGTCATGGAGGGTGGGCAACCTCAAGAAAGAAGTCCTGTGCTTTGGGAGAGAGACAACGGAAAGGTAGATCTGTACGGAAAGAAGGAGGAGATGAGAGAGCTGGGGAAGTAAGGGAAGGTGGTAGTAGTGAGGGAGGCGGAAAGAAGGAGGAGATGAGAGAGCTGGGGAAGTAAGGGAAGGTGGTAGTAGTGAGGGAGGCGGAAAGAAGGAGGAGATGAGAGAGCTGGGGAAGTAAGGGAAGGTGGTAGTAGTGAGGGAGGCTGAAAGAATGAGTCCCAGGATTGTGAAAGGAGGGCAAGGAGAACAAAGGAGAGGAAAGAAGGTCTGGTGCTGTCCATCCTGTATCATAGCAGATGGGAAGGAAAGGAGAATAGTGTTCTGGGAGACTTCTGCCTGGTCTCCAGGGCTCAGGCACTTGGTCCATTCTCGGCAGGCAAGATCACCATGATATGAAGTATCCCACAGCAAGGTGAGCTTTGCAGAGGGATGAAGGGAAGGCAGGCAACCAGTGAAAAGAAAGAAGAGACCGCGGCCTCACAGTCAACCTGATATTTCCAACTCCCTAACGCCCACCCGTGTCCAGACCTCAGAACTGAGTTGTGATGTCAACAGTGACAAGGACAAACAGAATACATTACTTTGGTGATCATCATCCAGGTAGCAAAACTCATTTTTGCCCGTGCCATTGAGATGGCTGTGCTATGATGCCATTACACATCTGATGAAACTCCAGACCCCAGCTATGACTGATTGTCCATTTCAGTGCTAACATGCTACCACCTGTGGAGCTCTCCAGAAAGAAGACACTCCTCTTAACTCCCCAGGGAATAAGCGGACAATCTTGGTCAATTACTTCTAAAGTTAGATTCAGTATCTAGATGTCCTAGGCCCATGAAGGGGTGGTACGGTAAGAAAGAAAACCTGCCGAACACTTCTTCCTTGCCCAAGGAGATGTGACCTGCTTCCTTGTCCAACAGCACAAGCTTCATAGGGTCAAAACATTTTAAGCGATATTTATTCATCCTCGAAACTGCGGGTTCATGTAATTCTGCCCAAGAGAAAATGAAGGGAAAAAACTCAAAGACAAAAAGATTATATTCAGTGTTTTCAAACTGTCATATTGTCATTTCAGCATAGGAAATTTCCGTTATAGGAAATGAGTGCTGCCTAATTTGGTGGCAATGATATGGGTCTTTGCTTTGCTTGAGACAGGCCTTCCATTTCCCAGGGAAGCATTTCAGTTACTGGACTACAGCGTAGTTTGGAGTCAGGATCTCTCCGACTAGATCTGTTCTATCACATCCAGAGAAATTTTCTACTTTTTACATTGAGGTGAGTGTCCTGGTTATACCTCAGAACTGAACTGTCTCAAGACTTTGAGACTCTCAACTTCTCTTCCCCCTCCAAACACACTCATGCATGCCCCTTGCTTTCTTTGCAAAACAGAAGGCATTCTCCAAATGAGACTCCTGGCATGTGCTTTTCTCGCAGTCTGAGTAAGGATTCCTGTTCTGTGTGGAGGGAGAGTGGGAACAGGTGAGTGAGACTTCATTGCAAGCAAGGGGTGAGAAAAAGTCTGGAAAAAAAGAGGGAGAGTGAGGACAGATGGCAGAGGGGGAAGCGAATACTCTATGATGTGCAAGGAGGAGGGAGAAGCAGGGGAGCAGGGAAAAGGGGAAAGGGCCCTTAAAGAGGAGTTGGCAGGGGGCACAGCTTGCACATCAGGAATAACCAGGCTCATCAGATGGACTGTGGCATGCATCGAAGTGCAAGACCAGATGCAAAAATTGTCTTTCCTGTTTTATGTTGTATAAAATATTGAACTATTATCTGTGTAGAATGAATCTGCAGTCTGGTGACGCTTCCTGGGAGGGAAGTGATGCTTGGATCAAGAACCAAGAGGTGCCTCAGTTTCCTGCAGCTGAAACTAAAGCCCACTTTGTGAAGCACTAGAGCTCTGCTTCAGGTCCGTGGCTGCCACCTCACAGAGCCCCTGTGAATCTAGCACTGACTTTTTAAGAAAAGAATTCCCAAATAAAAAAATGTATTTGGGCAGAAAATAAAATTTTCTTCAGCTCAAAATAAAATACTCATTTCTTGATTCACTGAAAATGCTTTTTATTCCTGACTCGCAGTATGCCAGGTGTTTTAAGGTTTTGACTACCCTATCGTTGCAGTTTTGATCGCTGCCTCCATTGCAGACTGCAGTGAGGTGCAGCAGTACACAAGCTCACTCTGAAAAAAACCACCTGCAGAGCGCAAAGTGGCTAGAGCTTTAGCTTGAATTGACTCAGCTTCAAGAAAACTAATAACTGCTTTTGAAATCGTTTAGAATACTGCATGTTTTCTGACTGCTGGTCTGACTAATCCCTACTAGACAGATTTCAGTTTGATAATCCCGATACTCAGTCAAACTTTAAAAGTGACTTCCCCTTACCAGTATTTCTGTTTAAGGGTGTGAACCCCACAGAAGTGGGCCTCCCTTTATTTTCCGAGACAGTGTAAATGGGCCATTTAATAGGCAAAAAAGAAATAAAGCAGGGATCAGAATTTCTTGCTTTGTATTTAATTACTGGAGGTAATTTTCCATCAGTTATATGAAGTCCAATTCTGTTTGTCATTTGTCTTTGTTAAAGATATATTTAAATTTCAGCCTAAGGACTGGCCTCAGGACTGAGTACTTTAAGTGTTATTTCAGTGGGAGAAGGGTTGAAAGGAGGTAGGATCCAGACCTTGGTCCGTCAGGTTACGCCATTTTGCAGAGGGAAATTTTTCCTAAACATAGACAAGCAGAGTGATCAGAAGCTCAGGTGACTTGGTTTAGAGGAAAATGCACTCACTTGTTGCCATTCTCCAAATACCTGCTTGAGCTGGGACCCCAGGTTTAGACAGACATGATGCTCTCTGCTGACATGGCCACAGATCCCTTTCTCTGAAGCCCTCCCAAAGAGCAGGTCAGCTCGAGAAAGAAATCTCTATGGTTCTGCAGGAGGCAGTGGTCTGGTAGTCCCTTTAGATTCTTATGACTGAAGCAATTGAATGTTGCCCTAGAACTGAACTCTGTCTTGGTCCTCTGCCCCATAGTTCTTAGGAGGTGCAAGCAAGACCACTTCAACCAAAGTTTTCCCAAAGTATACATATTATTGGGTCTCAATTTCTGGGAGCATGCCTTGAAACACCGGGGAACTGAAGTCAGTAGGGCCAAGGCTTTGGTCAAAAACTGTGTTACTAGGGTCATATAGGTTCCAGCAAAACTTCTGCTGGTGGTCATCAAGGTTGTTTTCTTACCTTAGCCACAAGAAAGACTTGTTTCCTGCCAGAACCCAGCCAACCCAGACACTTAAGTGACTGGTGGGTAGACTGGCAGGAAACCAATGCTTCCTGTCTGCCTGTTCCCTGATTAACCAAGATCATGGATAAATCACAGAATGGTTTGGCTTGGAAGGGACGTTTAAAGATCATCTGGTCCAACTCCAAATGAAGGATGAGCAAGTGGGAAAGCCTTTCTTCAGGATGCCCAGCTTCTTAGTTCCTAGTAACCATGCTTTCTACCCCTTGGACAAAACAGGCAGAAAAATGGACAGCTCCTGCAAAGGTCAATATATTTGTCTAACGGATGCAAAGTGTTTTTCTGTAGCTAAAAATAATAGCTTTTTAATGATTGGATTTGTTTTTGCTTTTTGTTTCTAACAACTAAAATATTTTAGTTTTGTTTTGCACCTACCTGGAAAGTGGATTTTTTTTGTTTTCTTGCCAGGTGTAGGATGTGACAAGTTGGAATTCGCCGAGCAGATGCTTCAGAGCAGTCATCAGCTCTAGAGCAGCGGGTGCTGAAAAACAAAGCTATGGCTATCTCATACAGGATGGTGGGATCCCTGTACGCTTTTGTAATTTTTTGTTGTTTATTTTTCCCTCTGTCCTTCTTGCATCACACAACTGCTGGGAAAATATGTTCACCGATGTTTGGGTAAGCAGAGGCTGTCAAGTCTTGACTGCCACCAAAAATCCCTCAAAGACACATTTACTTCTACCCTTAACAGTAGATGTGCAAGAAACAAGCCTGCCTACTGAATAAGAAGGGAAAATAAAAGGTGAAAGCTGGCCAGCACCAGCAATTCCACCTGCCAAGACAGGGAGACCCTCCTCCAGGCCTTTAAGAGGACTCAGGATTAGGGCCACCTGGGAGGTGGGAGACCCTCTTTCTTTCTTTTTTTTTTTTTTTAACTGTAAAAAGGTTGTTTTTCAGACATTATGTAAGACATCCTATTTGTCTCTTAACTTCTCACTGATTACAAACGGATTACAGGAAGGAAGCACTCCACCCAGTTTCTTAATTTATCATGCACCATTGCTTAAAGGTGTCATCCGTGTCTTAACAGAAATCTGTTTTTCCCCCTTCTTTTTAAGAAAAAGAACAGGCAAAAAAAAATAAAAAAAAAAAAAGAAAAAAAGCAGATGATCTTACTGCTCATTAATTATTAATTGTAGGGCAGTTACAGCCAGAAAAGCTTTTGATTTTTCCAGCCGCACATTTGCTAAGAAATCCTTTCAGAAAGATGCAAAAAGATTTAGTGTTATTTCTTGCAGAAAGGAAATGGCGTATGAGAGAGAGAGAGAAGTTAGGTGGTGCATATTTCCAAAGGGGTCTGTATTGCAACTCAAGTCAGAAACCTGGATCCTACTCCTATGATACGAGAGTCAGTCAGTACTTTTGATCTTGTAATTATTCCTGCAGAATAATTACATCATCAGATAAGAAAAAGTGAGGGTCAGATTGTGTTGCCAGTTGTGCCCAGGTGGGAGTAACACCATTGCAGCTCCTGGGACAATTTCACATTTACTGACATCCCCATGGAGCTACACCTTTGCTCCTTACATCCTTGTTGCTTTTGCTTGCAAAGCTGTCTGGGCAAAATGCTCCTGCTCAAGGCAGGGAAGGTACTTCAGGGTGACTCGGGGAAGAACCCAGTTCACACATGGCTCTTGGGGTGCTCAGGGGATGCAGGGAGAGAGTGTGAGGGGTGCAGTGAGCACCAAGGGCAGTGGGGAGCGGGAAGAAGCAAGGAAGGAAGCAGGAGGGCTTGGGAAGCCTCTACAGGAGTGCCCAGGCAGCTGGGGGAGGAGAGACATCAGGGGCGCTTGCCATGGCAGGTGTCTTCTCAGCTGCAGCTTTCCAGAGGAGCAGCAGCCTCACATGCAAACCTGCCGTCTCGGCGCTCCAGCTGCAGCTCCACTCGGGCTCCCACGGGGCACAGCCGGGGCCCACGGAGCCGCTTTTGTGGCTGGTGCTCCTGGGAAGCAGTGACAGACCCAGGGCCAAACTCTGGGCATCAGGTGAGGCTGCAAGGGAAGTGTGGAATGTGGAGAGGATCCACACTCTGGTGCCTGGCAGGAGGAGAGGTGCAAAGCACCAGGTTGGTTTTCTGCTGTGCTATGCCATGCCATGTACCTCAGATACTAAGGGCTACATAACATGATGGACTGTGCCCATAGACAGCACTGACACCATTAGAGAAAGCACCAACACTGTTAGAAAACATACATGCAATGTGTTCACACTGAATGTATCAACAACGCAAATAGTGATTGCAAAGAGGAAACCAAATTTACATAGACAGATTAAAGCTAAACTATGGGTCTTTTTGCCATTCAGTTTTTAACTGCAGGTTCTGTGCTTACCCTTGACCCAGGCAACAATGAATTTTGCTCTCAGCCCAGATATTTCTTTGCTGCATGACTGAATGTTTATTGTATTGTCTTCAGTCATTTCCTTTAACAATGTGAATGCGAAAGAAGCTTTAGAAGAATTTTTTTTAAGCCCAAGAAATGTAGCCCAGCAGGGTGCAGGGCACCCGCACTAAAATATACGTTGCATTTCTAATTCAGAGACATTCATATGCTGGAGCATTCTGATGCCAAGGAAGATCAGTTCCTTTCTTGCTGTTCACACTGAGCTGTGTTTAGTGCCAATAATTGTCTCCCAAAGGAGCTGCAATCATGTTCTGGCAGAGAGCTGCATGTATTCTTCTGTGGTTTTTGCAATCTGAGATCTAAAATAGCAGTCTTTTCGGGTCCCAAATAAAACTACAGTGTGTATCTATTCCAGATTAAATATATTTTCAGTTCTGCAGTTCTTCTCTCAGGAAGTTCTTGGCATATCTTCATTTCCATTGCACGTCTCAGGAATGCATCTGCAGACCTTCATTTGTGCCTTTTGTTGAAACTCTTTGCAGCACAATAATAAACAACGGGATCAAAGCAGAGACTGCTTAATGCCAGCGAAAGCTTCTATAACCCCAAACAAACTCTTCAATTTGGCTTTATGGGCTAACTGGATTACTGTTATCACTGTATCCAGCGTATAGCACATGATTAAAATCTTACACAAAATGAACTTGAAAGCATTAGCATGCTTTTTTGTTTTCCCAAATCGTGTACGAGGGGAAGTAAGAAGTTTTGAGTAAGAAGTTTTTGAATAATTGTGATGCTGTTGCTAGCGAAGGGGGAGAAAGCACAAAAAGACCCGTGAGCTAAACCAGTGTCTCTAAGGTAAGCAGTGATTCTTAAGGAAAACATTGTTCAGAGCAACAAACACATCAAAGTCAGCTGCTGTCTGCCTGCACTGAAAAGCGCGGTGTATCTTCCTAAGTGGAAGTAAAGAGCTGAAGAAGACATGCACCAGAGGAACAGTCCTGAACATCTCAAGCATTTGCAATGTTGAGTGAGCAGTTCCCGGGCAGCGCCAGAGGCTGCAGCCCATGGCCTGAACCGGAGCATCGCCTGTTCCCGCAGAAGGCACCAGCCGCAGGGTGACAGAGAATGCGGCCAAAGAGCCCGGGGCTGTTTCCTGGAGACATCAGACAATGTGGGCTCTTGTGCTGCTGGTGAGAGGGAGAGAATTTCGCAGAGGGAGCCCGAGGCATCCAGCAGCTACAGGGGACCTGCCAGGTGGCTGGGTGTCGTGACAGGGCAGCGAGCAAGCAGAGGGCTGGCAGGGCAGCATGCAGCATTCGCTCTTGGGCATCTCCCCTGGTTCGTTAGCTAATGCTGCCACGGTGATAGGGTGGATTTGGTGATCTCTTCTGAAATTACTCTTCTAGATAAGAGTAGAAGACCTTTTGTTATGGAAGAAGTCCAAATGGGTGAAGAATAAACCCATTTTATTTCTTTTAAAAATTTGTTTGTTGTATAAATTTAAGCAGCAAGTTCCCTTACATATCAGAAACGTTTTAACTTCTTCATTTTTGTCTTAGTAAATACTACACTTTTTCATCCGTAAATAACTTTTTTTAAAAAATTTATTTTCTGCAGTGGTTAGTATGTGTCACAGTTGTGATAGCAATTTCGGTATTTGTACATAATGCATCAGAAAATGATGTTATCTTAGGTACTTTGAATAGCTGTTCCACCAAATATCCATTTCCATTAATGTATGTTTTTACCCCCACTCAATTATTATTCCTCTTTCTTCTCCAAGTCCCATCTTCTCTTGTCACCCTGGATTCAGTCCAGTTCTTGCCAACGGGATTCTGGTTAGGAGGTGCTCTGCATGTTTAGATTTTTTAAATTTAGTGGGATTTAAACATATGGGGGTTTTTTTGGATAAGGCATATTGTCCCAAATGGGTGTGAAAACCTGGTTGTTTACACAGGAAGGGATGCGCTTCGTTGGTCCTGGTTTGCGTAACCCGGCACTGGTGCCACAGGCAGCGCTGCAAGGTGCCTTTTTCCCCCTCTCCCACCTGTGACCAGAGTATTTTCAGCTTTGCAGCTTGAAAAATGGAGTAGTGGCAGGGGTAAGCACAGAGTCCCATCACCAGCCTACC
>KZ505702.1:978639-1002072 GCA_002844005.1 Limosa lapponica baueri
TGGTGGGAAATCTAAGGGTTTTGATTTTGAACTTACAGTGGCAGCTAGATGGCAGGTACATTTTCAAGTCTCTGAGCAATGTAAGCCTCCAGAAGATCAAGATATTTTGTGTTGCCTTGGTTTCCACAGCATGACCTAATTTGTACTGGATTTCCTACCTGCAGATTCCTCCTGATTCACCTCAAATATGTGTGATATTATTCACCTTCCTTGTCAACTCCCACACACATAGATGAGGGGTAGCCTCAGCTTTTATTAATATGCAGTGATCTGTTTATAATTTCTGATTCTAGAAACATAGCTGCAAATGTGAGTGGCCGACTCTTTAACGAGCCCATGGCTGAGAACGATAAGGGATACTTCCTGTGGGTTTCAGCTCCATCTATTGTTTTTCGTAACAATGGGGGAAAATGAAATGTGTTTTCTAAATCAGCAATTTTATGACATGGCTAGTTTGCATTCCCTAATGAGGAAGCATTAGGGAATGGCAAAACTTACAAAGGAGAAAGAATTTGAGCAAACAGGATAGAATTAAGGCTACTACGTCAGTAATTGCAGCTCATTGAACTACATTGAATGCATTCACATTAAATTCTTTGCTAGGCTGGTTTTCTTCATCACACATGTAGAAGCCTCGCTTGACACCACCTTCCTCCCCCATATGAAGGCATGCACCGTCACGAGTGTGAAACCCTGAAACCTTGCTCCATATGCAGCAAGGTCCTCCTTCCCTGCAAAAGTCCCCGGCTCCCCCTTTCCAGATAAACTGTGCTGTCCCTTCCCTAAGGGGACAACAATGACAGCAGCAGCTGGCACCACAAACATCCTCCTGCTCCTCTTAGACCAAAGCAGGAGCAAACAATTGCTGTCCCAGGGACGGGAAGAGGAGCAGCAGGAGGGACGGCCAACCCAGCCCCTATTCCAAGCGCCTGTGACGCTCCTCTGGTGGTGTAACTTATGCCGGGTCAACTTCAGGAAAATCAAATTTGCTGATTTCAAAGTCTTTGCTCCTTATCCCCCCTCTCTCCAGCTTCTTTGCCTTCAGCAGGCTCTGGCTGGATGCAACATGGGGCTTTGCCCTCAGAAATACATTTTCAAACAGCTGCAGGGCACACACTGCCCCAGTGACTCAATGGAAAACTGAAGTGTGCCACTTCCAGAGCAGCTGAGACTGAGACCGGGGGACTCTGAGAGATCTTCAGGGACCTGTCCAGCCTCTGCTTTGGCTGTCAGATGCAACAGAAAGTAGGGAGCTTTGACCACCAGCAGGGGCCTGCCACATCTTGGTCAAAGCCCGGACAGAGGCTAGCACCACACTGCAGGTGTGCAGGAGGAGTTGCAACCCAAACACTTCCCTCATCCTCCTCTTCACTGTCACTGTCACTTTGCTTGACTCAGACCTGGCCAGTTGTACAAATGGTTGGATTAGCAATGAACAATTTCTCTTAGGCTCAACTACAGCTTGTTGCTACCTTCTTGTTAGCTAAAATACCATTTCCTTTTCATCTTCCCCTACCCTGTCAGGCCAGATAAGCGTGAGCTGAAAGCTCCAGTGCTAATCAACTGACACTGCAACAGTTTTGTGGATAAGAATCACATTAGTTATGTAAAAGCTGCCGACCCTTGTTGGCTAGATTTCTACCCTTGAAGAGAGAGGCATGGCCTGGAGAGCAGTCTATCCCATCTCCCTGAAATAGCTGTCCTGAAATAAAAAGAAATCTCTTTCTAGAAATGCCCACAAGACGCACAAATGACGACAAGATTAACCCAGACACCTACATTTTAGACTTTTTAATTTACATGAGCTGAAGCAAATCTTAACTCATGGGTATTTTAATGAGTTAAACTCACTACTGCCATTGCTGAGCATATATTCAGCATGTAGCTTCCCAAAACTGGCCTTGGTATACTCAGTATATGAAACTAAGTTATTGTACAGTGAAGCTTAGATGAAATCTGATAACAGATGAGGATAAAAGTGATTTTCTCCCCCACCGTTTCTCATAAAGAGATATAACTATTTCATTTCTGTGGGTGTACAGGTTAGAACAATTGAAAACATGAATCCAAATTAGTACCAGTTGGTGCAACTGATGCTTTAGCAGATTAAGTCTAGGGTATTGCTAGCTACGCATATAGGTATTTCAAACTAAACGTGGAAGAATTAGAGCATGGGACCAGAAAGTAACACTGTATTTTTTTTCTTTAGCACTTTTACACGGAGGTTCTACTGCCAGTCTCTAGATCTAGTAAGCCTAAATGTGAGAAATACTAAGACATTGTTTTAAAAATCAGATTGTTTCTTAAATACTTGCTTTATGGGCTGTCATTCACTGAGATTCATACCTTCAAACCTTTTTCTGCAGCTATGGGGATGAAAAACTTTCTCTTAAGAGCAAAAAAAGGGGAAGAAGAAAGTTCAGATTTTAATTAAAAGGAACCAATTGATGCAATTAAAAAAAGATCTGAGGTAATCTTGGGTTGAACCTAAACCAGTTCCATTTATCCACAAAAAAATTCCCTCCAGGAAAAGATAAAAATCCAGCATCATCAACCATTTCAAATATGATTGTGTGGAAGAATCCTAGGCAGCTGCACTGACACAGGAGGAGTCATGCTGCTGGTGCAAGATGTAGGTGAACCCTTCTCTGAAGGATATTGCTGCAGCTGCAGCATGGAGATATAGGCTGCTAGCTAAATGTTTCCAGATCAACAGGAAAAGCCAAAAGGAAGGCAATCATTTATTAAATGTAAAATGACATTTAAAAAAGTAGTCCGGAATGTCAAACTTGTGGAAACTAGGAGATAACAGCATGAAAATCACTTTCCTTCTGCACAAACATTGTGAGAAAGTTTGTGCTTTAACTACATAACCGTATTCCCCCTTTTCCCTTGTGCATCCGCCGCAGTCGGAGGGTGGCTACTGCTAGTCTACCTTGGCTTTACTTGCCTGTATGAATGTAAAGGACTACTAATGCCAATCACACATGCCATAAAATCAGGTTTTGTTGATACTGCTCATCAAAGTAGGAGCTGGGTTTATGCAGTCTCAGCCCCACAACCCCATGTCTTTTCTATCTGCTCGTTAGCATAGCCACAGTTCTGGTTCAGTGTTTATGGATAATCAGACTCAAACATTTGCAAGGAGATGACCCTGGAGTACACTTGACCTTACCTGTGCCCTGTCCTTCTGAAACCCAGAGAAGGGAGGGACACTGGGATAAAGGTTTGGGAACTTGGCTATGCCTGTGCCTGACTGTGGGCTGGGGTGTGGGCGCATCTGGACTCAAGCGCAAGTCCAACTATAGACAAAATGCAAAAAACTTGTCCAGCAATTGCCATCATGCATGTAGGATTTGGAAGCTGTAATGATGTGTAGCTACCCACCAGGTGGTGCCATGCAAGCACAAGAGTTATCATCACTGGCTTACAAGGTCCAGCAAAGACTTTGTACTCCTCTAAACTCTCTAGAAATCTGAGTTATTCCACATATAAGCACTCTTTTTGGGGTTTTTTTTTGGTAGTAGAAATCAATCCCAGGAGATAATTCTTCCAACTCTGTTGCTTCCCTGTTGTTTGGAGCTGTATTCTATTTTTCAGGAAACAATGTAAAGTAAACATGAAGGAAAGAACAAGAAATATATTATTGATATAATTCATACAGTTTTTGACACTCTCTCTATTGAATTTTTTCCCTCAGTGTTGAAGAGTATGTATTCAGTCCTGAGATAAAAGTTTCAGTTGATGTTTCAGTGTTGAGAAGATTGTGCTTATCAGCAATGAGCAGGAAAACTGTTGTTATAAAAATGAAAAAGTTTTGGGTTTTAGTCAGCAGATATCAAGACTGAGAGCACACAGCTTGGGAGGGAAATATGTATATCTGCTGTCCTAGAGTGGGAGGTGAGCTCTGGCATCCAGTTATACTCTCTCTTTCTTCCACTTGTCCTCACAATTACTTTTACTAGCATGCCTTTTCCCTCACACACCTTAACAATCTTCTTTAGACAGTAAGAAACTGAAAAGCAGGTCGTCTTCATCCCTTGGCCTTCTCTCTCCTTCCTGAACTCCCTCAGGAGGACATTTGACTCATCTCTACCAAGCATTTAACTTCCTTTTGTCCCTTTCCATTTGACTCATTCCTGCCAAGGTGTCTACTGTGTCTGACCTCCCCTTCTGGATAGAGCTCATCCACAGGGTTGAGGAGCCACAAGCAGCAGGAAAATCTGGCATTTCTGGAGGCAGGAGTTAAAGAATGCAGTACAGACAGGAGGTGAGAATGGATTCTCCATACATCCCACTTTTGGGGGGCTTCTTTGGACTGCTTGGTGCTTTAATGCAAGTGAGAGGAAGACGGGAAAAAATTGCTGAGTCCTGATAGCTTCACCTAGGTAGACCTGAAGTTTTCAAAAAGCTTAAAAAAATTTTATGAAAAATCTTAAAGCCCAAGAAGCAATGGCCCACAATACAGTTATCAAAGTTCAGTATTGTCCAATGAACAACTTCAAAGTGAGCCAATCCTGTTCGCAAATGCTACAAGGAGTCACTCCTCATGCAAGGCATTGGGAATATAGCCATTTCAAAGTAGGTTCCTAAAATGCCTAGCTGAGGGGTGACAGAGTTTCCAGATATTGGAAACAAAACACCTGCACCTGCCTCAGAGCTCCTGGGACATCCTCCCAGGCCTGGGGCTCAGTGCAGACAGCTTGGCTTCACCTCAGAGGAGATTCTTGGGTGAAGGTGCCTGAGACTTGAGGACAGAGGAGCAAATGCCCCCATCTCAGCTAGACGACAGCTGCCTCAGGTTGAGTGGGGTCATAGCAAAAGAGACAGTGCTGAGTCAGTTTTGGATTCCCGAGGCTGAGGTGGAAGCACCTGCTGAAAACCCCTGTTGTTCATTGTCAGGGAATGGCTGCCAAGACACTGCAGGAAGAACATGTTTAATGCCATGGCTTTGACGTATGACTGAAATGGCAAGTTTCTGACCCCCAAATGAACGGTTGTAACTGAAGGATCATTCCCACATTACTGTACTTGTGACAGTAATAAAACACCTGAAACACCTCTGAAGAAAGGGACTTTTTTTCTCTGACTCAGACCAGGTGCTATAAGACTTTTCATCTTAATGCCATAGCTTCGTGCTGATTTTATGCTGAACTTTAATCTCATAAATACAGTACAAGGCAAAAAATAGTGTTTGTATTTCGTTTTGCTAGGTGTCCCTCACTAGTAAAGACCATCAGTGATTTTTCAGCTGTTTCACAAACAGATTTTGAAAAATGGACTTTGCATCACCTGCATGAGAAGGCAAAAAAAAAGGAAGCACTGAATTGTAAATTATTCGTTGCTTTCCTTTTCCCTTCCTTGTGTTTTAGCAATAGGGTCCTTGACCTCTACAGCTAGCTCACCACTCGTCTATAAATTACAGCCAGGGCCTTGATTTACTACCAAGTCAGTTCAACATCCAACAGTTAAAAACTTCAAGTTATCCTTATCTCTGAGCAGCTTCACTGGCACAGAGCCAGTTTCAAGCTGTTTCAAGAAACAACACATAACAATTTGACAAGCTCAATGTTCCATCAATTTATTTCAGGTGGGACTTATTTCCTACCATGTACACAGAACGTAGTAGTTTCCACCACACATACCTATATGAGGCAATAGAAAGCCAAGTCTATTCGCTTTCATTTTATGGTGCGGCTGGGTCACATTCTCAATCCATGAATGAAATTGCACCTGCACCATCAACAAAGCTCTGTTTTTTCCCTGTAGGATCTCACCAGAAATGAGACACTGTAAATTTTTATTTTGTTGTGCCCAGCTGAAGCTAAACCCATCTCCCTGTGCAGAACTGCCCAAAGCAAAAGCCATTTAAGGGGAGTCACCCAGACTATACAGACCAGTTCCACAACGCCATTAAGACTTCTATATTGAGAAGGTTTTGTCAAGGCAGCTAATATTGCATAGACGATTTAGTCCAAATCATATTCCTACATTTGACTGTGAATGGTGAGGTAGTGATAAATAAATAAAAAAGAAAAAAGCTCCTCTGATGAAAAGCAGAAAAGCTCTACATTGTTCAGATTAGACCTTTTACCTGTATGTAACTTCAGCTACATCACTGCCTGGAAAGACACTTTAGTATCTGAAACAAGTAATATGAAGCTCATTTGCATGCTCATGTCAGTAATATCCTTAGCAATGTTTTTAGTGCTCTGGAGTATCAAGCAGCATGTTGAAACTTTGTACTGAAATACAAATAAGTCCCATTGTTACAAATTAACATTTCTGTTATGCTCTAATCACTACCTACAGAGAGAGATTTCAAAATTGTCTCCCTTTATCCCCTCCTGAGAGCAGTAAGTCCATACACTACCAAAAGTCGTTATCTTTGTGTATGAAGTAAATGCAAATAAAGGTGATGTTCTCAGTGTTCAAGGCTTTTAGCTGCTCCAATCTATCCTACTTATTACATCTGTAGACTCCTCTCTCTTCTCTGTTGTGAAAGTCTTTTCTACTGTGAAAGTCTTTTTTTTTTTTACGTTCTGTTCTGAAAAGTTCAGCCATAGCCACAAGAGAACAATGTGCTTCCTGAAAAAGGCTTGTGCAGAAGTCAACTTTTTTTTTCTAAGGAACGAAATGGTGAGCAGCAGTGAGCCTCCTTCCAGACCTGATCAGAAAGAGTTCTGAGGTTTCTGGGAAGTTCAGGCACTTCTGAGATTTGGGTTTTGTCTGAGTCAGAACAAAACTATACACAGACAGACTTTTTTTTTTTTTCCTTCTTCTCACAAAACAAAGATTCCAAGAAATTATGATGTTTCCTCAGATGAAACACACTTTGGGTGCTGCCCCTGTTCCAGGAAGTTGGTATTTCTGAAATTTTCATGTTCGTTTGGTGCAGCAAACCCTCAAGAATTTTATTGAGTTACTAAGTACGCCTATTGCCTGCTGCACCAAGTACCTTGAAGCCTCTGCTCCCCCCGTGGGCTCCTCAGGCCATGGCCACACTGCCCCCTGCCAGACCCTAAAGCTTTTTCACACTGCTGGCCCCATGCTCCAGGACCCTGAGAGCCCTGGATGGGACACAGTGACTTTGTTGATAACGCAATATATTTTCAAGAAAGCACTTTAGGTAAAACAACAGCATTTCTCAGTGATACTTACAGGAAAAAATCAGACCATCTCTGCCGCTTAGCCTCCATTCTCCAAGGCCCCAAGTGCAGCTTCCAGCTCTCCTGCCCATCCCTGCTCCTGCTGCAGCCCAGCTGGGTAACCTGGGATCACACCACTGGGAAAGAGCCAGGGCAGAAAAAGCTGGGGTTTCACTGGGGCAGCTCTGCATCTCCAATTTTCTTGGGAACTGCATTTGTGACCAGATCCTCAGCCTTGGTCCTCGCCTGATTTACACCACGGTCTGTGCCCAGCCTTGCACCTGCTGACCATCACCTACTGCACCCTGATGGACCTTGCACCAGCCACATCACTGTGGTCTTGCTGGGCGGTTGAAGGGCTCTGGGCTGGCCCTGGTCACCATCCCCATCCCATCCCTGATCCCTCACTGGGTGCTGCTGGATGGACCCTGGTCAGGGAAGGCATGGCCCTGCTGTCTCACAGCCACCCTCAGCTCCTGGCTCTCTCCTGTGGGGCAGCCCACCCTCACAGCTCCTGTGACATCCTTATGGGACAGTGACAACAAAAAGGGCAGGGCACTCTTCTGCTCATTTCTAAGCTACTCTAATTTGAGTACATACTTGGTTTTACAGGCTCCGGTAATTTCCTAAATGAAATTCAGGGCATAAATCTGAGAAAAGAACCCAGAATACAGCTATTCTGTGTGTGTGCGTGTGTGTGTGTGTGTGTTTGTGAAGCTGCAAGCACTTGATCAAAAGAGCATAACCAAACAGAAAAGGAAATATTTTAGGAGGTATCCTTTCAGTAGAGAGGTACAGGTATCAGGCTATGATGTTGAAGTCCCTGGCTATGGCATTATATTAAAGTGGAGAGGAAAAGCTTTAAGATTTCAGGTTCTGCTTTAATAATTTAATGGGACTTTTTACAGAAGATATCAATTCCCTTACATAACATGTCACCCTTCTCAAAAAAATCATAGAAACTGGTAAAACCCACTGCACTTTTCCAGTGGCTCTCTGGGGTTTATCCTAAGATGTCAAGTAAACAGGAAAACAGTGGAGGGAAGACAGAAACCAGACCTTTTCACATTAACCATTTCACAGGAAAAAAAAACCAAACACCAAAACCCCCACTTCTGTAATAGCCTTTCTCTGTGGAAAAAACCCTTTTGCCTAATTATAATTCATTGACTTTACCTAAAATACTGGAAAAGATCTGTATATTGCCAACCTGAGTATTCATAAGCTCTGAATGCGGTAAATGAGTATTAATTCAATAACATCTTCACCAACTTTGCACAATTGTGCAGATGCCTCTTCACAGTGTCTAAAGTCACAGATGTCTGTCCAGGACAGTGAAAGCTTTCCATGGAAAAATCCATTTTCTCCTCACATTTATCAGCTGACCACAGTGTATCAACAGAAGTCCAGGTCACCTTCCTCCACTTCCCTTCCCTCCAGCACCCACATCTCACCCATTTTCCCTCACTCAGCACGCCAGTTTCGCTTCCCCCCTCGGCGGCTCATTGAGTGCATGTGCATGTAGATGGGCAAGAACAGTCCCTCTTGCTGCAGCAAATCCATGAAGCACAAGTAAAATAAACCCAGCAGCTATCTGACTTTTGGTTTTTGTTGTTATGTGGTCCCCATCCTACTCAGTTCTGCTGCTGAGGGCACCTCGCCCACGTTTCACACTGGCAGGTCTTTGGAAAGGGATGCTGAGTAAAACATTTCTTTACAAAGCCTAGGTGACTTCAGAAGGCAAAATCTGACTTGGGCCCTTAAATTACATCAGCAGCTCGGAAAACTTCAGCCTTTTCCTCAGATGGATATATGTATGTAAAGTACTTGGCACCATAAAACACCAGTGGAAATACACAACTGAGCAAGAGTTAAATACATAGTTAGACAAATAAATTAATGAGATCGGTAGTTATAGGACTGAAATCCTGTTTTCAGAAAAGAGCTATCACCTTAAACAGGAAAGTTTTTCACATCTTTATTTAATCATGGTCAGGCCTGAATTCTGTACAGACATTGTCAATAAAATGTGGCTTGTTATAGTGCTCAGTTCAACACACTTTTACATAATTATGCAGTTAATGTAGCAAAATAAATGTACATAATTTATAATCCATGGGATTTTGGGGAATTTATAAATCAAATATTTATCTGAGGGGGTTTACTCTTTTGGAATTTGTCTCACTGACAAAGTAAAGGTAGACCAAAACCTGGATTTAGCCTTGTATAACTCAAAATACAATATAAGAAATAGTAATCACAATTTCACAAACAAATAGGGCTGTATGGGGTCTTCCTTGTTCACATCCATTCCCTATGGCAGAATCAGTTCAATTTCTGATATAAAATGTTGATCTAACATCTTCTTAGAAAAAATGATAAGGAGTATAATGTCCTCATGCAATTTATTTCAGTGCCACTTTTAAATTAGATAAATGGAAAAAACTTTTAGATATGACTTTCCTTTTCTCAGCCTGGAGCCTGGGACTCCTGTCTTACCCACCCTGAATACAGAGAATGAGCTCCTTCCTACATAAACCCTCTGAATACTCCTCTTCTCCAGGCTAGACAAACTTAATCTCTTTAAACTACAAAGACTGAACAAATACTACCACAAATCAAACACCCCTGACAGTCAAACCAACTATGAAAAGAGTTACTTCTGCTCCTAATGACTTTATACATTCTTTAGAAATAAATTATTTTCTTACCTGATTTTTTAACACATTGAATTTCTTCAGTCTTTTCTCACTGAATGCATTTCTGCTGTAGGATGCCAATAAAAACATGTGTTAAACTGTAACACCTACTTCCCCTTTTCATTGCTTTTAATCACTGACAAAGCTATTTTAGAATATTTGCTAAAAGGATACATATTTTTTCCCTAATCCAAAAATCTATTTTTGGAAGATGAACCCATTACTCATGGAGCACTGTACGGCTGCTTCGCTTACCTTACATCACAAATGCCGGAGTCACCGCCAGAGGTATTTTTCCAGAATAGGCACATGGTTTTGCAGCGCTCACATTCCAGTGTATACCCACCTTCTCTAAAGCAAAGAAAGCTGCAAAGAACTTCCTAAAATATTAAGTGCAGTCCAAGTAGAAGATGAACACAACTATCAGGGCAGCAATATGGTTGTCTCCATGTTACCAGCCTCATCTGTCTGTCATTCACCCATAAGATTAATTTTCCATAGTGGAAAAAATAGATAACCTGTTTCAATAGTGCTACTTATTTGAGATTAGCCACATGAGGATGTCCTAAATTGTACTGAGACTCATACTCTGCAGCTGTTCAGACAGACGTCCAGTGTGAGGTGGCTCAAACATGACACAGAGCAGTGATCTCCAAACTTCTTTGATCATGCACCCCTAACAGTAAAAAATTCTTGAGCACACAACCCCAATATATGCATATTTATTTATAAATAAGTTATATACATTTACTACTGTATTAACACATTATGTATACTACAAAACCTACAAAAACAGAAATTAAAAAGGATGAGATAAAGATGAAATAAACACTATTTTTAAAACTTTTATTTTTATTTTATTTATTAATGGTACAAAAATATTTTCTTCATGCATTCCAGTGGATTGTCTTGCACACTCCTTGGGGTGTGTGCACCCTACTTTGCAGAAAACTGACATAGACATCACATTAGACAATGCTGACAGTGGCTACAAGATCCTTAGCAGACCTCTGTTTTCCCCTTAGCATTCCTATGCTAAGGCTTCTCCCTAAAAGATAGCTTTTGCATTTGTTTTCCTCTTTCATTAAACCAGAGAACTTGTCTGCATCAGCAGTAGTGACCCATGCTAATCACATCAGGTCAGAATCACTCCTGACTGGTGAAAGTGTCTGAGGTTGGGACCAGGATGTCCTCTTCAAGGTCTAGCTGGGATGCTGAAAGAAATTATTACCTCATTCATTTGCTCCTTAGCAGATCGATCATTTAACATGAGCTCCTCTAAGAGATCTTCATCTATTAAGCAGTAGAAGATAGCAGCAAAGTAGATAGGGGCACTGATATACATAGCAGCTTTCACAGCATTAGTAAAAACGAAAAAAATTACATACGTCCAGCTTGGCTTGGTTCATGCTAATAGGAAATACAACAACCTGAAAGCATAAGAGGTGAGGAGATTCAGAAGTGAGAAGTAAGCTGGGGCTTTCCAAGAAGTAGAAGTCAGAAAGTGTGATGATTAAAACCAGTAGTTATTCAGAGTTCTTTATATAGAATAGAAAACTCCATATTAGTTTTAGGTGTATTACTCCTAATAACTATTCGGAATACTTGTTAAAAATATTGGTAATAATAATAATTTGCCCTAATTAACTAATTTCTAATGTAGTAAAAGAAGTGCTTTGCTTGGAGATATGCCCCTCTCTTTCAATGGGCTAGTGTCTATGCTACAGTGTTCATGCCTAGCACTCCTCAAGACCCTCTTTAAAGTTTAGTCTCTCAGTTTAAATTACATTTGATTTTTCCTCAATTAGTCTGTTCTCCTGTTAGGGATCCTCCTGTTAGGGATCTTCAAGGTGAAACTTCAGTTTTGAACACTAATATTTGTTTTCTTGCTTGGTCATTACCTATATAAGGTAAATTTTATACTATTGTTATCTGTAAATTCTTTGTGTATTGCCTGTATTTCATTAATCTTCAACCTTCTTGTTCTATTGCGTCAGCTCTTTTCACCTTTTCTTGTGAGACCCTAGTTACTCTGGGGCATGCGGCTCGAACTCTTGTGGTTTTTAGATTGCAAATGAAGGTCAACAAAAAAATCAACAAACTCTATGCACTGGAGCCTTCCTAAAAGACAATGACCTGTACAGGCAATTGTCTTTACTTTGGTGCAACACTAAAAATTGCAGTCAGTTTCCTGCGCAGATAAGTGGTGAGAAGGAGATGGAGACAAAACCAGATAAGTTTTGTCTTTCTGCTGTTTCTCAGATCTACTTTAAACCAGTGTGCAATTTAATTAAAGTGATTCTGAATGTGGCAGCAGTGCAGAACCCCAAGTCACATACAGAAACATTGACCTCAATTGTTCCATATACAGTTTAGTGAGCTTTTTGTGTCAAGAGTTAGAAACGACCTTTTGCTGCATTGGCTGCAGCAGTTTAGAATGTAGCATTTTCCCCCAGCTCCTGTACAGTTAAATATGTTGGGCTGTGCATGACGGCAGCAAAGGTGTAAACAAATGCCTGTGGTATTTAATCTCTGGCAGAGGAGACAAATGGATATGTGCAGCCGATAACATCTTAAACTGATGTAGCAACTTCTATCTGACTCTGGCTGGGGAATTAGTTACCATCTGCCCACTGCCAGTAGAAGGCATGTGGCAACAGTCCCCATTATTGGGTCAGCTAGGTTGGAGATGGCTGACTGGTGTTTGTCTTCTGCACGGGAGAGCGCTCAAAGGAACTGCTTCACCAACAGGTAGTGGACATGATTGTCTTTGACCATGAATTCAGCAGAGGACGCCTGGACTCGGTCTAAAACAAAATACCCGAATAAGAGATGAAGCCTATGTGAAAATAATTGAAAAACATTGTGCATGCAAATGAAAATTTCCCCAGGTACTTCTTGCAAGCAGCATCACAAACACTTAGACCTCAGCATCATACAGGCTGTAGAATTTCACCCACTGATTCATGCCTTGAGGCAGCAGACCTTTGAGAAAAGCATTCACAACAGATTTTGCGTACTGGGCAATTTAGGTACTAAACCCAATTTTCTTTATCTTTTAAACTCATCAGTTTTAACAGCAGTAAACACTATCATATTTCTGGTGCCTAGAGCCTGGACGGAAAGGCAGAGCTTGCCAGAAACCAAACACTTCAGGTTCATAATAGTGCCGGTTGCTTCTGTGTTAAGAATATTTTGTTTTAACTATGTTGTAAAAATGCACCATGAAAAATTTGGTTGTGGCCTTGATTCCCTTCACACTGAGATGGGAAACGAGCTTAGGTTTCCCACTTCACTGGAGGCAGCCCATGAATCATGAAGGTCCTGTGATCTTCCCACCAGAAGGATTCCAAGGAACAAGGCAACTGCTTGATCCTTGGGAGAAAGAGCTTCACTACTCACCTCCTGCAGAAAGCTGAGATGAAGACCCAAACCTGTACCTGACTTCATTTTTGACTAGTTTAGGCTCCTTCCAACTGCCTTTTTAGAACCTCATCTAAGGTATTTGACTCCCTCCATGCCCTGTATGCAGGTGTGCCCACATGGAGCAATGGCTTCACACTTAAAATTCAAGTATCACGATGCTTAATTCCTTTAGCCAGCATGGCTTTATACAGAAGTTTTGAAAGGCAGGGAAATTCAGTTTCATTCTCTTGGAAAAGCATTTCAGCTATCAAATAGCTTTCTTCTATGTACTGCAGAGAGTTACTATCAGCTGTTGTGCACTTGGACTTGCCAAGCCTCGCGAATTTATTCTTCAAGGATGCTACTATACTCTCAAACTGATGTGCCCTACCTCTAAAAGCACTGTTTTAGCAAGAACATGTGAGAATGTCAGTGAAAGACAAGCAGAGCACAAAAAGGGAGTGCTGAACTAAGCTCAGTCAGGACAACTGCAAACATTTGCCTAAAACTTTATACTTCCCTGCAAGCTCGCGGTCAGCAAAACTTGCTTAAAAAGAGTCATGGTCCCTGATGAACTGGTTAAGATTACAAGAGCAACATCCATCTTTTTAAAGAAAATTTGGATAGCCCAGCTCTGTAGGGAAAGATGATAAAGTTGTAGATAATCACCAATGTAGAATTTAAATTCTTCAGCTCCTCTTACAATACTATAATCCTCAATATACAATAAGCCATATATATGTAAAATATTAAGACACATAAATAGAAAGAAAGAAACTTGAAAAAATCCAGCTGTTATCTCCATAAACAAAGCCTTTCTAAAAGAGGTAGCAAGCACTCAGGAATGCTAGCACACTTGTGAAGCCAGAGAGATATCACTGAAATCCAGTGGAGATATCGATTTGTTATACCAGCTATATTTACCAGCAAAAGGTAAAGTGGGCAACTGAAGCTACAGACAAAAAGTTCTTAGGCTTGCAGCTTTGCCCAGACAGATTTATTTCCTACAAAGGCTTTTAAACAAAACAATCTGACTGTTATGATGACTTCCCCTTTTTATAGGTCAAAGGATCTTGCAATCGTGAAATTTTCCCTTTCTAAATCATGTCCCATGACTCATAATTAGGTCTGCTTGCACTAACCTAAATAACTTTTCTCTTGCTTTGTTAGGAAGGTTGCTTTTTGTGGTTATTTCATAGCAAATAAAAAGAGAAACAACAATTAGACTGTAGTGTATGTAGATGAAAATACACTGTTAAGCTAGATTTCATTACTCTTTTTATAATTAAAATTACTTGAGAAGAATCCTTCTATTCTCTCCCCACTTGGAGAAAACTGTCACTTTATCCTTCAAACGGGACTGTCATTATATCAGAGATTATTATAGCCCAAAGATATGAAATATAAGGCAATCTATAACAATTTCCTGCTCCTTTTGGGTGCTCTTCCTATCATGCCTATAATATTACTGCAAACAGAATAGGAAAGTGGAGGTTAACTAGAAAACTAATAAAAAAAGTTTTATTCCATTCAGTTGTTGAAGAATCACCAGTTAGAAAAAATAGCTCACCTGCAGTGACGTTGGGAGTCTTGCAGTCAGAACACTGGGAACTCCCAGGATTTTATATGAACATCTAGACATTGGCAGAATAAGTAAATACTACACAGAGATGGTGTGTCAGATTTTCCTGTGTTGCAAGTCAGGACAAACCACATTATACCTGAAGCTGATGTCACTAGAATAGAGTTATTAGCCTTATTTCTCCTTACTTTTACATTTTCTGCCTCTTCCTGATAACACATCATTTCTTACTCAGACTAGTTTTTACAGCACTTATATCTTTCTTCATAGTTCTGTTCCATGATAAAGATGGCTAGCAATTAATGACTGATAGGCTTCAATATAGTTCTGACTGCTGCAGGAATTGTTGCTTGGACATGCAATGACTGATTTCTCCTGCTCTATCATACAAATCTTGTAGAAATGCATTTATCTGTCACAGAGATCAGAATTTTTTTAAAATGTTAGATACCCTTTTTCTTTTTTTCAGTAAGCTGCAAAATGAAAATACATGCCTTTGCTTGGCATCTCTCAGGTTGATAAAGATAGGCAAGTATTTTGCCCAAAGTCACGTGAGAATCAGTTGCAAAACAAGGAACAGAATCAAAGCTGCTGCTCTAACAGGAGAAATGATCAATTTAGGAAAACCCAGACTACAGTTTCTGTGTTCTTTGGACCTGTCACAGAAAGCCGAAAGTGAAACTGAAGAGATTTGAATCAGCAACGTTACTGCAGAAGAAATTCAAAAGATCTCAACAAAGAGACAGCTCGCACTATGGGTACCAAGGACTACTGTACTCATATGCAACACATCCTACAATATGCTTTTTAAGCACATCAGTGATAGCTTTTACACTAGATTTGGAATATGAGCTGGTTTTTCCATAGTATTTCTTGAACACGGGCCACAGAAAGAAGGAAAGCACTTTGAAAACATATAAAGGAAATTGAAGATAAGCTTTTCTTCTTGCAGAAAATTATGTTGCCTGGTGTTGCAAAAGGAATACCACTGCTGTTGAAAAGCAAATAAAAAAAAAATTAAAAACCACCCCAAAACCAGATGATAGCTACTAACTATATTGTAGTCATCGGGATTTAGTAGCATGGATAAGAACTATTTTCTGTACAGAGATTTGGTAGTGTAGCATCTAAAGTTTGCAAAATCATTTGCCATTTTCTATAAATGTCCTTCCATGATATATGATGCATGCTGCCAGTGTCTTACTTTGAAATCTTCAAAAACCATCACAAACTTACTCAGGATGAAGAGCCTGCAGTTCTTTCCTTTTGAAGTTGAGGTGGCCAATGTTAACTCAGGCTGACAGGCAGGCACGGCCCTCACTGTCCTGTAGCACTTGAACGGGCCCAGGCTGGGGACAGGTTCCTTCAACTGTTGAGTGATCATCAGACAAAACAAAGTGATAAACCAAATCTGAGATAAGTCCAGGAAGTACTTTCTCCATCCGTCCATTCATCTCTGGGTATTGCAAAGTGCTTTTGCACTGGGAGGAGGCCCCTGACCTCCTTCTAAAATGTGGCTGTGAACTGCTCGGTAAGATGTTGTTTGAGAGGCCACAACATCAGATAAAAATGTTGTAGGAAGAATTAGACAGTTTAGAACAACTTCTTGGGGGGGTGGGAGGTGAAGTGACCCACTTTGGTGACACAGGATGACTCTCTGCAAGAGGTGCAGATCTGCCATGGAATCCATCAACACACAAGCTACCAAGGACAGCTGGGACTGGGTGAGGGGCTGCAAGAAACACTGTGGTGTTTGAGGGGGCTGTTTGATACAAGCACTGGAGTCACAGGCCCAGATGAACTTGGCCACACCTGTTCATAATACGGGCCACCAGCAGGTCTGGCTAATTAGATGCTGTGTCTTCCAGCAGCTTCCACGTCCGCTTGCAGGTTGACCACATTATCAATGCTTGCAGTGGTCCCATGGAGACATTCTTCCGGGCTGATGGAGGCTGTGTCAGCATGATGCTACGCAACGTGCAGGTTACTCAGCAGCCTGGTGAACTTCTACAGTGAGCTCATCTTCTGCTGCGAATGCAGTCAAGCGTCCCAGAAAAGAGAGAGACAGGTTGCATGTAAGAGGTGTGCCTCTGAATCCAAGTCATCTTTCATGGCAAGGCATCTACCTTGCTTTTCTGTATGTAAAACTGAAGGGGAACTACAAAAAAGAAAAGGCCTAGAAGGCAATGTGAAGGTGAGGAGAGGCACTTCACCCCTTTTTAGCATTCCAGGTTCTGGTAGATGGTCAGCACCACTGTGGATCCTTCTCCTTCTTTGAGAAGATGTCATCACTCCTCAGCAGCAGCTTTGACCATCAGATAATTACACTGGTACTTTAGAAAACTGCTGAATCCTGTATTTTAACTTACCTCTTCTATGGAATCACCTCTATGTGGGAAATATATCAAAGATCTTAATGAGAGCTGAAGAGAAAGTAGTCTATTAATTTGTTATTACAAATGAGTATTTAGCAGAGGCATTGCTTCATGCTGTTCTCAAGAAACTGAAAGCTCAGAAGACATTCAGCTCACAATTTAATCCAGTTCTCTGTAGAGCTTAAATAGAAGAATACCAGCAGTTGTGAAATTCGGCAAACACCCACCTTTTCTGGCACAGCTTATTCTGAGAACACTTACCAGAATCTTTATTTATCTCAAACGCAAGGCTTGAGTGAGAAGTCAAGGAACAGCAAGATTGGGGTTTCTCCAGGAGGCAAGAGGAATCACAGGTATCTGGAGTGCTGACAGGGCAGCACCTTCACCAGTCAGGGCACTGTCCCACAGCACCCAAGCAGGGCCAGGCTGGTGACAGGGCCAGGCTCCTCTGACTGCCTGGTGAACATCAGACAGGGCGAGGTGTTAAGTCCAGTCCGAGGTCAATCCAGCAATCCAGACAGCAAGTCAGGACTACCTACACCATGGCTCAGACGGGCAGAGGATCCACCTCAGAGGGATCTGGGTGATGGTGGTCAGGGCAGTTAAGGCCTGCTGGCACACTCCATGGCCTTGAAAAAGACCATCTGAATTTCATAAATTCCTGTGTAAGGTTTTTTGCTTGATGGCCAAAGCTGCATCGTATTTTTTTTAGTCTTCACAGCAGCCTTTCATATAGACAACATTGCTGATGGCTTCTCATGAGAAAATACAACTATTACATAGACAAAAAAATGTGCAAGAAGCTTTTCTCTAAATTGAATCTCCTAGTTCTCCTATAACCCTTGACTGAATTTATCCTAACCCCTGTAAATTGCTTACAAAGAGACAAGTCACACACAGAGATTGTCACTTGTATATGTTTTCACTCACAAATCCTGATCCTCCTCCTGCAAAATCTGCCTTCGCCAAAACTGTCTACTCTCAGTGTATGTAGCCTCAGTTATCACTTATTTCTTCCCATAATTTAATGAGAAGATCTGGAACAGGAAGGTGAATGAGGATCTTTGAAAGTTATCATATCCTGGTGGGAAATTGAACTTTCATGCTACTTTGAGCATGGTCCAGTGTAGATCCGCACTTCCAGCATCACATTTACCAGCCTGACCTGGCAGTTGTTAAAATCCAAGGAAATGGAGATAGGAAACTGTATCAGGTAGCTATAATGGGATGAATGTCCTGAACTAACCCACAATTAGATGACTGCTGCTGAAACATGCAGTCTGAACTCCATCCTGGAGTGTGATGGAGGTTTTTCAGGTATGGGCAATTTAGGCTGCCTGATGTCCACTGAGATGTGTTCAAGCAACAGTACCTGAATATCTGCTCATTTGCGGCAAGTTCAACAACATAATCTTTTGGGGAGCTTTCAGTCTCTGGCTGGAAGTTGATTGCTGTCCAATATTAGCTATATGTGGCACCTACATAACTTAAGAGTTTCGTTCTGACTATCAAGGTTTTTTTCATATCTAAAGACTTTAGAAGTGGTCTCTCTACCTACTGACATATCTGGGGAGAGAAGGGAGGAGAGTATTTATAAATTCATCTTAGGATGGCTTGTCATCCCCTAGCACAGAATCCCCAGAACACCTGAGGGCTTTCCCTGCACAAATTTGCATGTCTCTGCGTGCTGCAGAGGGAGCTTAGGGGACAATAAGTTTGCATAGTATAGTTTGTATACATATATGTTATGTGTGTGTATATATAGATAGATGTATAGAGATAGATGTATAGAGATAGATACATAAGTATATACTTACTATGGGCCAGAAAAAACTTTGATAAAACTTTGTTAGTGGTTTGGGCCACCTGATGATAATTTCAGCTGTCTTAATATGCATCTTAGTATAAACCTGCTATCTGGTCAACAGAAATGACTATAGGACATTTTCTTGAGATGAATGAGCCCTGGCAGCATATTCTGAGACATATCAACATTATCTGTCAGTATGAAAAGAGCAATGTTACAAGCAAATCAAATGTGATCTGGGTTGGTCATCCTTCCTTTGTTTAGCTTTTCAGATTTTACAAACAGACCCTGGAAAATGAGGAAGAAGGATTGCCAGGAGCAAAAAGTAATAATAATGAAAAATCAGCACAGCATTCTGCCACCAGTTCCCCTGACCTCCCCGATGTGTGTGTTGGGAAGCAAGGCTTGGTGACAGTCATTGCTGCTGAAACATGGAATTGATGCCATAGTCACTTGGCCCACATGTACCAAAATGTCTCTGGTCTTTCTGGATTCGGTGAAACATAAGTGGGGAGGGTAGGCTGAACCTACAGAGCGGATCTTGTCTGCTTAAAAACTCTTCAGAAATTCATAGTTCTACAATTCTAATAATGCATTTTAACCTTTTTAAAAAAAGTCTTTGGGGTGTCAACAGTTGCACTAGTACTGAATCTTGTGGAATTCTTTCCTTTGTCAAAAGAGAAATGTACTACTAAGGAAGGTTACTGGTATTAAGCCATTGCTCTTCTCTGCTTTAGAAGCAGACGAAGAGATAGGCCAACAGCTCTTGCACTTCACTCCATAAATTGCTAAGAAAAAATTTGGATTTAAAAAGTGTAAATAAAAACATGAGATGATTTGATGATTGGTATCAATCTGTAACATGTAATATTGTGGAGAAAATACTTAATTTTCAAGTGTAAATTTGAATCACATTCACTTATTTCCCCCTAAACAGTGAACCGAAAAAAACAGAAGAAAAAACTCACAATCTTTTAGGTTTGGAATTATTTTAAATGATAGCTATTGAAATCTGTCAGCATGTGAAAACATCCCATGAGTGCCTACATAAAAACTGAAATAATCAGTAATGCATCTGACAGCATGGTACTACAACTATTTAAAACATACATCTTGCTAGAGAGCATAGTACAATGTGTCTTTGCAACTTAAATCTAATTTTTATGTTGTAGAGGCTACAGCGCACTATGGTTTGACCAGAAAGTCATAACCCAGTACCACTACGGATGCTAATTCCTCCTCAGTGAAAGCAAAAGCAGAAATTTGGCCATTTGTTTTGTGTAAGAGAGATGGGAGTGGGCACAGTGCACTGAGATAAATTAGTAGAAAGGGCCTGCTCTGCATTTTGTGCTCCTAATCTGTGCCAACAAGAACCATTCTCTGCCATTAGGATGAGTTAGGGAGAGTGAAATTGTCTCTGTGTGTTGTTATATTCTACCACTTTAAACAGAATACAGCAATTGGGCATGTGGAGAACCAGCCACAGGAAGTGATGATTAATTCCAGTGAATTGAAATTGCCCTGCATCAGTGCATGTATTACTTCTAATGTCATGTATTCTTTCCAAGGTAGACAATCCATCACACCCACACGCTTCACTGACACACAGCACTCAGATTAAAAAAAATAAAATTGAGTACAGCTAATAAAAGGAAATTGAACAATTTGTGGAGCTGTTTCTTACCATGGGAAATAAATCAATATATGCCAGGTTCATTCCTCTCTTCCTACCCTCTTCAGGGATTAATTTTGCTTTGAGGGGAGTGGCTATTTAGAGTCTGAAAATAAAATTGTAATGGCTCTTCAACAGTTATGCAACCCCTTCATCTAAGAGTCTTCTCCACTTTCAAATACCATTCATAAACTGTTTGATTGCACAGTGAATCATTTTGGTTTTCCTCGGTGTGAGAGAACAAAGAGATGTCCCCTGTTCAGTGACAACAGAAAACAGAAATCACTTTGAAAGTAACCACAGGGTGCCACATACTCTGTTTCTAAAAATATATGTACTAGGAGTATTTCTGGATACTATATAGTAGAAAAGATTTAAATAAGCATGGGAGATAAATCATTCTCCAACAGATACATCTAAGTTTTGAACTAAAAAGAGGTTTCGTTCTTCTTTGGTGTATCTTGGAAAGGAAAGAAGATGGAAGGAAAGGAACTGGAATTATACTGAGTTGTTGTTTTATTTTACATAAACACCCACATAAGATCTTGCATGCATTACCGCAACTGACCATTAAGGTCAAGAAAATAGTGCATTTCAGGAAGAGCAGAAAAAGTACACATATAACACCTTGCATAGTTGGGAGAATTATATCCTCTTCCAAGAAAGGAAGAATGGTCTGCATTCTGGCATGAACACAAAACCTAGTATCTGCTGTTTGTAGCTTATTTTATAGATCTATTACACATATGCAAGTAACAAGTGCTCCCTCTAGTGACTTATGTGGGATTCAGTGTTATAACTACTGAAGGTACAGATGAGAAAGTTTATAGGCAGAAGTGCTATCTTCTATTAGACTATCTGTTGAAGTCAGAAAAAAGGTATAAGCTTTTAGATACGCTAGATGGTTTTTAAGGTCGGTAGCGCAATGTATTTGTCATAGTTGGGGACAGACAATGTCTTACAGCAAAAACCAGATTTACATACACTCTTGAACCTGAATACTGTCCCTTACTGATGTTTACTTTGGCTGTTCATCCGTCCTCTTCCTGGTAAGTGTGATACCAGGATGATTGATTGATGATTGTGATTGATGCTTGATTACATCTTTTAAAAGTTAAGCACGTTATCACTACTTCTTCTTCCCCATGCATTTTACAATATTATTAAATACATGCTTGTAACAGTTCTTTCAAGTATATCAGAAAAACAGTCTATGAAAGCTGTCATGATTGTGGCTGATGCCACAGCATGGGTAACTTCAATTCTGGCATTCTGTAACTTTTCAGGGCATTGATTTACTCTTTTAGTTTAAAAATACAGAGTATTTCTGGCAGTCTTGGGGGGGTGTGTGTGTGTGCTATCATTATGCACAGAATTCAAAATCTTTGCCACACACAGCATCTCACTGCGCTGCTACTGAAACTCTGTGGAACGTAACTGTATCTGCTTTATGCGGTCCCAAGGAGAAGGTGGGACACAATATGCAGGGACTCTCAGACTATAAAACGTGAACTATTTCAAACTGTTGTGTGGTAGCAGCAGCTCCCGATTCTGCCTTTATACTAGTGCTTAGCTAAACCATAAAAGAAACAGAGTAGGGCCAGCAGTTACCAGCATCTGTGGTGTGAAGCAGCACCTCTGCACAACAGCTGTGGTCCTGTTGCAGCTGCAGGACTGATGGTGACCTCCTGCGCTGTTTTTATTGATGCTTCAAACTCATTATTTCCACACAGCAGTTAGCACCAGCCTGCCGCTGAAGCATTCTTCAGTCCCGGTTTCTCAACTGGTGGGAGTTTACCCAAGGTGGGAGCTGATTCCTGTTTTAAAATGCTGGAGCAGAGGCAGGAAAGTGCTGTAGTGGGTGAGTCACTGGATGCGGGCAGGAGGTTGGCAGCAGCAGCAGGAACAGCTTGTGGGCTAGGGATGAGCATCAGGAAATTGAGAGAGGTAGGCAGGGGCATGCAACTACAGTCCCAGTGCTGAAACTGGGATTCTCTGAGAATGTGGGAGCACATATCTGCAGGGTGGTGGCACAGGGAATGGAGGCAGGTCTTCTCCTGTGTGTATGTGGCAATTTCTGCATCCTTCACTTGCAGCAAACCCAAGTAGAAAGGGAAATCTTTTCCCATTCAGATGCCAGTTGATTAAATAATTCCTGGATATTGAGAACACCTGAATATCATCCTGTTACAGATTAAGAACCCTGAATTCAGGTGTCTGCCTGCAGATAGCTATTTGTAAACTAGACACAGGATTCTGCTTCCTGGTATAGAGGCTTAGAGTCTATTGAGATGCTCTAGAGTACTGGAGATATCAGGGAAGGTGCAGCAGGCTCCAACCAGGATTTGAGAAGACTTACACCCTCCCAAAGCAGTAGCCAAAAACCAAGCAGGACCCAGAACCCACAGCCCCTAAGATGACACCGAAGGCTCAATTCAGTTGTCAAACTCACGAGATAGGATGCTGTAGGGTATCCATCATAATATGCAGCTGCTTGTCCCTCAACAGGGTTTGAGCCTGGCACACACCAACCAATTATCACATACAAGGTCAAGATTCCACATTTGAAACTTTATTTATGTCTGCGCAGAAGAGAATGTTAGGCAATCATTTGCAAAGTTAGCACACTCACACAAGGCACAACCGACTTTTATGCATTTAGCTTATTGAGAAAAAAGTTCATTGATAAATTAGCTATTGCTCAAGACATTACATAATAACAAACTACAGCACATATGCTAATTC
>KZ505702.1:1002644-1046536 GCA_002844005.1 Limosa lapponica baueri
TTGATAAATTAGCTATTGCTCAAGACATTACATAATAACAAACTACAGCACATATGCTAATTCATTCCAGGTCATTATACAAAGGCAATCTAACAAAGGAATCTAACAATCTCCTCTCCTCTGAAGGGAGGTGCTCTTCCTTCTCTGAAAGGAGAGAGGTCAAAGAGAGCATCTGTCATTCGTTCAGTGGCCAGTCCAGTCCAAACCACGACGGTATATAAGATCTCTTCCCAGGAGTGTGATTTTTACCATGCTAATAAGGCTCAGCTTACTTTAGGTTGCTGGAGAGAAGTAAAGCTGGCACTTGCTCCCCTCCAATCTATCTTCTAGTCTTATGATTAATTGTTCTGTTTACTTCCTAATTTTGTAGTTAAACACTCTGCCTACCATCTAATCTTGTAGTTAAATACTGTCTGTTTTCCATTACAGTTAATTGTTCTGTGACCCCACATCCATCCATCCTCCCACGTATTCGTCCATCCACGGACACACTCATCCATCCATCCATGGACTTACCCACCCATGTGACCACAAGCTGAGAGTGTAGTCAGGTGATGACCCATAGGTCATGTGCCATATTTTCCAGAGCCATGTATGTAGCTGGGATATCTTATGGCATCTTGCATAGCACTAGTCACTCATGCTTATGCAAATAAATTATGCCTTGTTGATTTGTGCCATTCTTTCACAAATACAGAGTTTGGATTTGTTTCTAAAAAAAAGCACAAAATGTTGGAAACGTGTGGTAAGCACCAAGTTGGAGGCTATTTTCCTAGGTAGCTGATTAACGCAGAGGCTCTGCTCCCCAGGCTGTGAGGTGGCTTTTGGCAGGGTGAGACCTTATCACTCTCTACTACTACCTGAAAGGAGGTTGTAGAGAGGTGGAGGTCAAATCTCTTCTCCCAAGGAATAGGTGACAGGACAAGAAGAAATGGCCTCAAGTCGCACCAGGGGAGGTTTAGGAGGGACTTGGGTCTTTTTAGTCTGGAGAAGAGAAAATTGAGGGGGAATCTGATCAATGCCTATAAATACTTAAAGGGTGGGTGTCAAGAGGAGGGGGCCAGTCCTTTTTCAGTGGTGCCCAGTGACAAGACAAGAGGAAATGGGCACAAACTTGAACATAAGAAGTTCCATCTAAACATAAGGGTTATCAGGCACTGGACCAGGCTGCCCAGGGAAGCGGAGGAATCATCATCCCTGGAGGTATTTAAAAGACGTGTAGATGTACTGCTGAGGGACATGGTTCAGTAGTGGACTTGGCAGTGCTAGGTGAACGGTTGGACTCAATGATCGTAAAGGTCTCTTCCAACCAAAACGATGCAACAATTCCGTGCCCACGTGCCCCAGAGCGTTAGAAGCAAACGCTGAAAATCACCTTATAGGGAAACAGGCCTGTTCGCACACGCTGGCTGTACGCGCACTGACCGCCCCGTACAGCCTCAAGTCCTTGAAGGACGGCAAGAACCTGGCATCCACCCACCTCCACCGAGCCCGCAGCTGCCATTTCCGCGTCCAGCCCGAGCCCGCGCCCCCTCTCCCGCCTCGCCGCCAGGCGGCGCCGTCCCGCCGCTGCCGTAGAGCGAGCGATCGAGCGCCCCGCCCCGCGAGACTTCCGCCACGCGGAAGCGGAAGCGGCCCCGGCGGCGCGCGGAGCGGCAGGGGCCGGTGGCTGTTACCTGTGGGGCTGAGCCGCCCTGCCGGCTGCGGGTGAGGCGGGCGCCGGGAGGATCCCTTCGCCGGGAGGAGGAGGAGGAGGATAGGGTAGGGGAGGGGAGGAGAGAAGACCAGCGGGGCGCCGCTGGGCTCCGGCGGCCGGAAAACGCGTAGGGGAGCCGGCGGGGGGGGGTGTGGCTAGCCCGGCCCGGCCCGGCCCGGCCCGGCCCGGCCCGCTGTGGGCCTTCTCCGCTGGCGTCTTCCCGAGGCCTCTCCCCGCCGCCCCGGCTCCTCCCGTCGGGGTCAGCTGCTGGCCTTCCCGCGGCGGGGTCGTGGTCGCTGGCTCCGGTGCGGCTGAGGGCGCTCGCCCGCCTCCTACGCTGCTGAGGAGGGAGGGCGGCGGGGCTTCTCGCTTTTAAATAACACGGGACGGTATTCTCTCGTTGCAGACGCCTTCCAAGTCTTTCCGCTGGAGAACGTGGGGCCCCGCCTCGGCACTAGCCTGCTGGGGTTCACTGCTTGTTAAGTAGACTTCAAAGCGGTGTGACATCGCTCCGCCAGTCCCTTCCTTCCGTAAAAAAGGGTAGCTGCTTTCTGAGCCATCACATACCAACTTCATGTATTCCTAAGATTATCATCAGCTTCTTGGGTTGTTTTTTTTTCTGAGGCCTTACTGAGTTTTAATTGCTTATAGGCTCTAGTGGTTATAAAGTAATTTAAGATGTTTATACTGCTTGGTTTTAACTGTCTAATTGACTCTTGTATTAAGAGACGTTGTTTTAACTTGGGAATGGTTAAATGGCCAAAGAATTCAATTATTTACGGATAAGGGCTGTTTTATTTGACTACTGTTGGCCTGCAACTTAAACTTGCATCTTTTATTTTTTTTTATCCTATGCTTTTTCTGTGTTATGGCTGCTGCAACAATAGTTCATGATACATCAGAAGCTGTAGAGCTCTGTGCTCCCTGTGGGTTATATCTTAAACCCATTACAAAAATGACCATCAGTGTGGCACTTCCTCAGCTGAAACAACCGGGAAAATCCATTTCGAACTGGGAAGTGATGGAAAGATTGAAAGGGATGGTGCAAACTCATCAGTTTTCCACTCTGCGGATTTCTAAAAGCACAATGGATTTCATCCGGTTTGAAGGAGAAGTTGAAAACAAAAGTTTGGTTAAATCTTTTCTGGCATGCCTTGATGGCAAAACGATAAAGCTGAGTGGCTTCTCTGACATTTTAAAAGTCCGTGCTGCGGAATATAAGATTGACTTTCCTACCAGACATGACTGGGATTCGTTTTTCCGTGATGCAAAAGATATGAATGAAACTTTGCCAGGGGAAAGGCCAGACACTATTCACTTAGAGGGCTTACCTTGTAAGTGGTTTGCAGCAAAGGACTCTGGCTCGGAAAAGCCAAGTGAAGAAGTCCTTATAAAAGTTTTCCAGAAATTTGGAGAAATACGTAACGTGGACATACCCATGCTGGACCCTTACAGAGAAGAAATGACTGGCAGAAATTTTCACACTTTCAGTTTTGGAGGCCATTTAAATTTTGAAGCTTATGTTCAATATCGGGAGTACGCAGGTTTCATTAAGGCCATGAACGCCCTGCGAGGGATGAAGCTGATGTATAAAGGCGATGATGGCAAAGCAGTGGCTTGCAATATAAAGGTGAGAACCTGGGCTTTTCTTATGGGAAGCCATGTGAGAGACCAAATACAGCTAAACGTTATTTCCCTAGTGCTTAAAACCTACATCTGTGTACTGTAGTGATGACAGCAGGTGACATTAACAGCACTAAGATAGTTTTATGGAACAGCCATAATAGAATTTTTAAAGGAAAATGATGGAAGAAGAATGTGGTCTTAGACTATGCAAACAAAGTGAGTGGGCTTTTGATTTTTTTTTATTTAACAAGACAGTTCTAGAAAAGAAAACTGCTTGATGGAAGGACCAGGTATATGAACATAATCTGATAGGTTTTTTTAGAAAGTAATGTGTACTTATAAATCTTGTCATTTCATTTAAAATTCTAATTTTGAACAAGTTCAGACTTGACCAGAAGGCTAACTTTAGGGTGCATTGTTCTGTCTTGTGTTCACTACAAAGAGAAATTTTGGGGGAGAATTTCACAGCTTCTGTATTTGGTCCCAGCATTGATAATGAGTTCTGCCACACAAGTGTCAGAACTGTGGAGTTTAATGGCATGTGGCCTGTACGGCCTGGGAATACACAGTTAATCATTAGTATGCTATATATACACAAAGGTGCGCAAAAATTTAAATGACAATGTTAATCTGTAGCACAGTTTCCTGTGAATGCAGTGTTCTTAATTCATGATATTTACATACTGAGTTTTGCAGATCTTTTTTTCTGTAACCTCATTGTCTTAGAAAATGTCACTGTGACAGGAGAGAACAAGACAGTCTGTTCAGATGTATCTCTGAAAGTATGACCTTAAGGAAGCTTGCTCTGATATGTTTGAAGACACTGTGAACTTACATATTGGTGGAGTGCAATGTTTGCAGATGTATTTCAGTATGCTCAATAGTCATTCATCAAATCAGAAAGTGCATTTCAGGAAAAAAGTATTTCTTTGTGTAATGTGGGAACATGCAAATACTTATTCAAGTTTTAGTTTGGTTGGTGTAAGTAAAATACTCTAGTCTTTTGTTATCTAAGTTTGTCAGTTGGAGCATAGAAACTGTTTGTATCTTGACCCTCGAGGTTTTCAAGGGGATGTGAAATTCAAACTGTCACTTACATGCAGGGGATCAGGTATCCCAAATTTAGTTCGGCTGTGCAAGAGGGAGCATGCTTTCCTGGCAGCTGCCTTGGGGATTGATAGGAAAGAGAGATGGCTGTGTTTGTGACTGAGCTGTCAGGATGGATCTCTTTCATATGAGGTCACAACACCTTGTCTGTTTCTACCTGCCTGTCCTTCTAGCCTGCTAGTGAAACATCATTTTTCATAGAGCCTGGGTGAATTAAACTGCAGAGTATGTGCTGCTTGTTCTCTGCCCCATGGTTCATGGCGATGGGCCTGTGGAATGTATTATGGACCCCCTGCCTGCCTGCACAGGCACTGGTATCTAGAATGGGAGATAAGACACCAGGGACGTGATCTCTACTGGTATCCTGTTCCAGCATGCAGCTGGACATGGCTAAGGTGAGCCCGTAGGTCTTGGAAACTGAGCGTTTTCCCATGTCTCATTGCTCAGGTGTGTCTGATCCCTTTCTCTTATGTCCCCAGCCTCAAACTTAGAGCTTCAGCCCAGCGTACCTCAGTTTGGGAATCTTGGTGTTAGCATTGGTGGGGAAGCACTTGCAGAGTTTCTGCTGCTGAACTGAAGGATCGCAGTGTTAAGTAGAAAGGGAGGCCTTTATTAAGGCCCATTTCTGCCTAATGCTGTACAATCCCTAATAGCATACAGGAGTTGAAAGAGTTCTGTTTGTTCCTGTTCTGACAGGTTGAAAACATTGGAGAGCCAGGGCCTAAACCATGCTAGGGTTTACTTTTGGATGTCAGACACACAAAAGTGTAAACTGGTACCTGATTGTGCTAGTGTACAGGCATTTAGTTCCCAGTTATCTGGCTGTAGTACTCTGGTGCTTGCTCTGAGCACATAGAAAAGCTCCATTTGTTTTGCCAAAGTCTTTATATTTCTGATCCTACTTACACACTGTGGTAGGTTAAAATTGTTTGGGATTTTGTAGGCTGTTGGGAGATTTTTTTTTTTTGTCAGTTTAAAACTGTTTTCAATTGTATCCTGTAAAGGTTTCTTTTGACTCAACAAAACACCTTAGTGATGCATCAATTAAGAAGCGTCAGCTTGAAAGGCAAAAGCTTCAAGAGCTTGAAAAACAAAGAGAAGAACAAAAACGTAAAGAGAAAGAAGCTGAGGAAAAACAAAAAGAAGAAGAAAGGTATTTATCGCTTATTTCTCAGTTATATTTTTAACAATCAGGCATAAGAAAACTGTAGTTACTCCTTCATACCAGCATCAATAGTTAGAAAATAACACAAAGTTTCCTTTTAAAGTTCAACTCCTGTAGCTAAATTGAAGCACTCAAAATACTGTGGCCCTTTCGAGAAAGGAGTATTCAGGGATTGAGATTTGGAGAAGAGTGGTTTACACCTTCTATTTTTTTGTTGTTGTTGAACTGTAATTCCAAGAGCTGGGAATTTACACGATGTGTAGTCACTCTGATGGAAAAATACGCATTGTAAACGGAGAATAGATAATTATGCCCTAGTTATACTAGTAAGTCACTCTGATATTATAAAGTTAATTTGTTGTTAACATTACTATTTTTCCAGGAAACGGATGGGATACAAGTATATCTTAACAGTTACATTTTAAGAAAATGTATACAGGTGCAAGTGTTATAAGACAGCTATTCAGAATATAAACGCGAATGGAGCAAATTGTTTCAGAGGTTGTATGATGTCCAGTTGCCTTGCTGTGTATAAATTCTTATTGCTTAATGTTTAGATATTAAACAGTTTCTGAAACTATAAGGTTATTTAGATTATCACTGATGCTTATGTTCAAAATATTAAATCTGCAAAATACTCATTTTCCTAAAAATAGTGCTATTAGACACCTGATCTCAGAAACCCTCGGCCTTCTACCTAAGCCACTAGTTTGTGCTAATGACTGAAATAAAAGCCACCAACCCCTGCACCATTAATTGGCTTGGTAATTTTCTTCTTGATTGACTGCCTAGCTGCCTGATGCATTGTTATAGTCTCTGGTTGAATTGGTTTAGAAAAAGTAAATTTTTGTTGCAGCCATGTTTTTTGTTTGGGTTCCAACTTGTTTTCAAATATTGACAGGCTAATGATTGATTGCTCTCACAACTTATGGTTAATATGTTCACTGTTTTCTACTTCTGTTTTACAGTAATCAACAAGACTTACTTAGAAACAAATTTACTTAAAGTACAAAATAGACTCCTACTCTATGTAAAAATATAAAATTGTACCTGCCCTAGATAAGGTAAAAATATGAATCTCTTTTTTAGGAAGCAGAGAGAGCTTGAAGAATATGAGAGAGAGAGAAAAAGAGAAGAAAAGTTGCGCAAGAGAGAACAGAAGCAGAAAGATCGTGAAGTTCGAAGAAACAAAAAGCAACTTGAAAAGCTTCAAGCTGAAGAACAGAAAAAACTGCAAGAGAAGATAAAGTTAGAAGAAAGAAAGCTCCTCTTAGCTCAGAGAAATCTTCAGTCCATTAGACTAATTGCAGAACTGCTAAGCAGGGCAAAGGTAACTTCAATATTTATTTCAGTAGCTAATGAAGAACGCAGCAGAACAAAGCCTTTTACTGACTTGAGAGGATGTGAGGAGTGCTGTTCATTAAACAACAGATCTAATACCTCTCCAGATGCTATTCCTTAGACTAAAAATTTAAAAAAAATGCAATGAAGTAGTATTTCTCCCTTGGTAAAATACACACATATAGGTAAATGGAAGAGTGAACTTGAACCTGAAGTCCTGAATAGTGTCTTTCACCTGTAAACTAATTGGCAGGCTTGCTCAAGTCCAGTAAAAGAATGTGTAAGTATGATAAAGTGAACTAAAAACAGAGGATAAGATGCAAGACTCCTTATTTCTAATTCCAGCTTTGATGCTATTTCCCTTCTGCCTTTCAACAATTCTGTTAACTATTCTTTGCAGTTTCAGAGAATAAGCTTTCTTTATTTGATGTTTGAAAGGGTACAGAATGATTTCTCTGTAGGAAAAGTACTGTCAACTTAAGGTTTCAAATGTTAGATCTTGTCTCTCTAACAGTATTGTTATTTTTCACTGAAACAGGATGTCATTTGCTTAACGCTTGGATAAAGTCATGTTAGGGTGTAACGTAAGTAATTTCTGTAGAAATTAAAAACTGTGGCAAAGCGCAGTTGTTGGGGTTTTTCTCCCTGGTGCCACTGTACCTCAGGAGTGTTTTTGAAGTCATACAGTACTATGTGGTGAGTTACATGCTAGGAGAAGGGAGAAATACTTCTTGCAGGCTTTGTAACTTTTCAGCTGTGAAATGGCAAGGTTGTCTGATTAAAACGGAGCAGTGTGTTTCTTTCACTCCCAGAATTTTGAGGTCTGCACTAAGCTGTTTGTCTGAGCCAGAATTGAAAAAACAACTTGAACCTTCTTTTTCAGTATCATCAGTTTGTAAAGTGGTTGACAAAATGAGAATCAGTTTCTACCTCATATGTGTGTGTTTCATTATTTGCTATTTTTTTATGAACTCATTGTAAAGTCATCTATGAACTACAGATTGCAATCATCTAACAGAAATTAATGTTTTAATTTTGAGTGAAACCTTGAAGTGTTGACCCTGATAAATGTACTTTAATAGTTCAAATTTCACATGTTGTTCTAGCTTGTGTGTTACTCTCATTGTATTAAGGAGCCATAAAGACTAAGCTTTGGTTTTGCCTTGTGAAACAGCTAGGAGAAATTAACATTCAGAAGAGTTTGTGGATTAAGACTAACGTTTCACATTAAAACAGTTGTGTGTTAGTGGTTTTTTTTTGTTGGGATAGTTTTGATTTTATTTCCTTTAAGAGGGAAGGAACCATCTTATTTTGGGATGGTTAAATTCTGGTTGTTAGATTTCAGTTTCTTGCCATATTGCTGCTTTCGTGTTACGGTATAACTTGGAAGCATGAGCAGGTCTATAAAGATTTTCTTGTTTACTTTTACCTTCCCTTTGACTATCTTTCAGACAGTGAAGCTTTTGGAGCAAGAACATAATGAAGAAAAGATTCGTCTTCAGCAGCTGGAGGAGAGACGGAGGCTCCAGGAGGCTGAGCTCAAACGTGTGGAAGAGGAAAAAGAGCGAGCACTGGGGTTGCAGAGAAAAGAGAAGGAACTGAGGGTGAAACTACTGAACAATCTTCTGAGCAAGAAAATGGATGCAGTTAATCAAAACAAAGAAGAAACAGAATCATCTCAGTCTGACGTACTGAAAACCCCCAGTGGTGTTCCACACACTGTGTCATCCAGCTGCATCACTTCTACCTCAGGACAGGCTGTTACAGGCAAACTGGCTCCTGACTCTCATAGGGAAGTACCGTCCCCTGAGGGTGTAAACACTCAATGCAAGTACTTGAATGGCAACATTCATGACAAAGTTAATGTCAAAGAAGGTCAGAAACTTCATACCACAAACTCTGAAAGGTGTTCTGAGAAAAGTTCAGGGGTACTTTCATGTGTTCCCACCAATAACCAGCAGCAGAAGAACCTTTCTAGCTATGACCAGAATACCTGCAGGAAGGACTCGCGCTATGAGCAGCGCAAACGTAGCACAGAGCCACGGAGAAGAAAAAGCCGTTCATGTAGCAGCATAAACACTGATGAAAGTAAGGATAAACGAGAGAGGAGCAGGCACAGAAGAGATGTGAGTTATCTGGATGAAAAGCGCAGGAAAGAAAGGAGGTATTATAGACACTCTAGCAGAAGTTACAGTCCTCGACGAAGCCGTAGTCCTCGTCGAAGAAGTGTAAGCCCCAGACGTTCACGTTACAGAAGAACTCGCAGTAACGAACGTAAACGAGACAGAAGAGAAAGAAGTCATAGTCGCAGAAGTGGCAACAGGAGGCAAAGGCACCGGAGGAGATCACTGAGTAAGCACAGGAGTACTTGGAGTGGGTAGTGGAGGCTTTGGCTCCTTGGAAAGGCTGTGGTTGGACAAAAGGGCCAGAAAGTTGCAAACGAGACCTCATTGGTGTGACTGCTATAGAAAACATGTTTGTTTCAACCAATGCTTAACTTGCCTCTAGTCCTTGAAATCAAGAAAACAGATGCCTGATATTTTTTGACGATCCTTTGTGCTTTGTTGTCTATTTCCACATTTCTACCACAATGTAGGTATAACCACCTGTGCTTGCGCTTGAGTTCCTACAGTGCTAAAAGCCAACCAGTTTTCCTGATGTTTTCTAAATCTTAATTTTAGTTTATTTAGTTTTTATCTCCGTATCACCCAGTTTGGTTTGAGAAGTACATGGGAACGTCTGAAACTCCAAACATGACAAGCTATGACGTACAGATTTGCTTTTAAATGCTTTCTGGTTCATTCAATGAAATCACCTTTAACAAAGTAGAGTTATTGCTGATTGAGATGAATAGCAGGACTTTCATATAGTTCATAAAACTGGCTATAAAGATATGCAGGTTATCTTTTAAACTGCTGTGATTCCTTCATATGTCTGTATGGTGCCAAGCTTTGTGGCCCAAATTATTCTGGTATGTAATGCCATTTGTATACTAACACTTTCCATGTAAGAGAGGTGCACTGATGTGGGAAGTAAGAAGCAGTGGTAAAATGGTTGAAAAGTTGTTCTGTTATTTTCTTGACATATTTGGCTTTGTAATTACTTCAGGTGGCGTAAAACCACTTGAAGTATTTTTTCAGGTACATACAGAGGTAGCCATTGTCTTTTGAAAAAGGGGCCTTCTTGCTAAATTATTTTTACTTGTGGTGTTGGAAAGTAAGGCTGCAGTGTCTCTTCTTAAATCCATTTAAGAATACTTTGGCTTCTAAAATGCAGCTCAGGAATATTAAAAGCTATAACATTACAGTGAAAGAGTTTATTTTGCCTTTTTATGGTAAAATTAAAAAGAAAACTGTTTCCAGTGAACTGAAGTTGCTGTTTTCATATGTCAGTGTATTAAAATTTGCGGAATTGTTGTATGAGAACCCATTTGTTGAAAAAAATGACTCAACACATTTGAGTAATGATCCTTAGCCACTCTTCATGATGGTCCTGTTGTGTACAGCTGTGTCAACTGTTAATTCAGCAGGGGGTGTGCTCTTTATCCACAGCCTTCAGATGCCATTTTCCTCACACTAATGCATCAAATTGAAGTCCATCCCTTTCCTGGAGTGCCTGAGAAGCACGTTGGTGCTGCAGCACACCTGCATCCCTGGATGGCTGAGTTTGTCTGCGTTGCTTTCAGTGAATCCATGCAGGGTTTGTTTCTAACTAGACCATGCTGCTGAAGTCTTTGTAGTTACCAGCTGTGGAAAGAAAAGGTAGACATTCTTTTCCCTTCCTGGCAATTCAGGTTTTTAAAATCTCCAATTATGTTACTTCTCAAGTTTTGGTGACTTCTTTTGTGAGTTTCACTGGGGGCTGAGACCGAGACTGATTTGTCTGATCATCTCAACACCACTAGTCTCTTGAATTCTGAGCAGTGGCTTTCTATGGAGAGTTCATTTTTCTATCTTTGTTAAAGTCTTAAAAGCCTGTCTACCTGAAGATAAGTTCATCTTTGGTACTGATTTTGCTAAAATCTAATAATTTGTAAATGCATGCAATTCTGCTTAGCCTGCTCTTAAATACTGATACACTGTCCATGGTAACACCACTTTTTTTAAAAAAAGTATTTTATATCTGCAGTGATGTGAGGAAATTAACTAATGGCTGTCAGTACTAATGTCTGAGCTCAGGGCTAGAGTCTTACTAGTATTTCTACAGCATATTTCTACTGCTGATTTCCACTGGGATTGATATGTTAGGTGGAAGTCTTGATGATACATTATCTAAGTAGTCAGGGAGATGCTAGTTTATAATGCTACTTTCAGGAAGTCATCAAGCTGTGAATGCAGTGTCATTGTCAAGAGTGGAAGCAGTTAATGCGATGTCAGGCACCAAAAAGTGTTGGAATCATACTAGAAGAATCCAACAGATATTGTTAGTTAATAATGAAAAAAGACTGTGCTTGATAAGTTTTTTTTGCTCCAGAGAAGACACCAAGAGCAGTTTTCATATCCCACCCTGAAATGATTCAATTCCGTAAGCTCCCCCAATGTTTAGGGCAATTTCTGAGGCCAGAGAAGATAAGGGGGAGGATGATCAGCTGTCAGGCTTTGATAATCACTCAGCTTAACACACCATATCCAGCACTGACTTCATACCATGTCCTAAGAGCACAGTAACATGAAGTAACTTAATTGTTTATAGTGCTTGTATTATTTCTTCTTTTCACAGCAGCTTCAGGAAGAAAAGCCTGAAAGTGCTTTGAAGCTACTTGCAAACGCTTACTTTCCAAATTGCAGAGGAAATGTGGAAGAAGTCCTCTTTCAGCTGGCCAGCTGAACCCAATCAAAACCTGTTAGAACTCTTAATACCTAAAGTTGCCCAGTAACTGCACAGTGCAGAGTTTTATCTCACTCATTAACACTTAGCAGTGTTGTTGTTTCAGGTGTGTGTTTTGCTCACCCAAATCTTTTCAGTGCTGAATTCCCTGAAATGCGTATTGTGTCATGTGTCCTTGTACTAGGTCTGGCTGGGATGGAGTTAACTTTCCTCATAGGTGCCGGTATGGTGCTGTGTGTTGGACTTGAGACAACCAGTGTTGATAACACACCAGTGGTTTACCTACTGCTGAGCTGTGCTTGCACAGTGTCAAGGCCTTCTCCATTTCCCATTTTGTGCACCCCCTCACCCCCAGGAATGGGTAGGCTGAGGTTGGGCAAGAGGGTTGGGAGGGGACACAGCTAGGACAACTGACCCCAACTGACCAAAGGGATATCTTGTGCCAAATAACATTGTGTTCAACAGTAAATATGGGGGCTTTTGTCTTTTCAAAGTAGCCGTTGCTCCAAGACTATGTGGGCATCAATCTGCTTGTGATCATCATCATTGTTGATGAGCATTGAACTGCAAGGGAACTCAAAGAGTTGAAACTGTAACCTTTTAATAAGGTCACAAACATAAATTATGCCATGCCCAATATCTTTTCTTCAGGTTTTATTATGGCTGAGGCGTGTGCTTGTACTACTGCAAAAACCTTGCTGATACAATAATTTAATATCATTTTTGATAGCGAACAATTGCTCTTTGTTCTGTGTTGATTGTAAGTCAGTACATTTCTACCAAGTATTTTCTAGGGGTCATAGTGTTTCAAATGAAAGAACCTAGGATACCAACAGGCTTTATAATGGCTTCTAGAAGCTGAAGTACTGAAGTTACTGCTATTTTTCCCTACTCTGGAAGAATGTTGTGATGCTGATTGCTTAAATCTTACCTGATTGCTTGGATTTGCAAGACTGACTTTCAAGAGCTGCCTAAAAGCAGATAAAATTAGTTGGTCTTTTTCCTTCTATTTCAGTGTATGTCTGAGTGATGATCTTGAGTTCATATGAAAAGATAAGTATTTAATTTCTGTCCTCTGCTGGTTTAGGCACTTTAAAGCAATGTCCTTTTGAAATGGACTTGAAACTTTGATCAACAAACTTTTGTCTAATTCATCAAGGAGTTCCAATAATCCACATTACTGTTCTTGTTTAATTATTAAATTTAGAGTGTTTAAATCACACCACAGTCACAGGTTCTGATATAAATGTTAAGGAAACTGAAGAGTATAGGATTTAGCAGCTAATACTAATCAAAGACATACCGACCTAATAAATACTTCTGAAATGTTGAATTTATGTTGGTATGGTTGAGTATTGGATAGAGTCTGACTAAGCTACTAGGCTACTTCTACTTTCAGACCCTTAGTTGCTGGAATTCCAATCCAATGAGAATGTCTGCAGAGATACCTGCCTGTGTACTTCTGAAACCGGTCAGTGAGGATATATACCAGTAGTAACCAACTCTCTTTGCCTAGGCTTGTCATGAGTTGCATATCATAGGTCCCATTGCATCAAAGGTACATATCTTCTTCCATTTGTCTACCAATATTCAGGGTTTTGTTTTGTTTTGGGGGCCTTGTTCCCCTTGGTTGTAAGCAGGAATATAGATTTATTCACTGCATTTTATCAGAATGTCAGGGATCTGGGTGAGCAAGGCTGTAAGTCTTTGTTTCTTCTCCAGTAGGGTGCCACTTGAAAAGTTGGAGCCTGGATGTCTGCTTTCATCTTGACTGAACGCATGGCAGCCCCAAGGGTATAGGGTAGAGATGGGGAAAGAAATCCTTGAAGACAATGGAAGACTTCAGTAAAAGTCAGTCCTCCGGAGCTGTTAAGCTTATCCCATGCATTTGACTTCATTTTTCATCCTTCATCATTTTTCATCAACCCCAAGAAATGCCCAGGGTTTCTTCTGATGTTCTGCCTCCATTCTTGAGTCTCTTAAGTCACATGATGACACAGGATGAGAGTTTTTTCAGCTATGTGGATGCACCTTTCTTCTTGCACTCAGCTTCAGGAGAGATTTCACATCTGTCACCACAAAATGCAATGTGTCCCTTTTGTCCTCATAGGGGTGCCAGGAAAATAGCATCGATCTGGTGGGAACCCACCTTGCTCTTGAGGATGTGCAGGGTTCAGAAGGGTATTAATCATCTAATGACACAGGGCAGTGTGTGACCTTTTCCTGTTTGACGATGAGGATCCTGCTCATCACAGACAGCTTGCAGCAAGGTCTGAGCTGAAGCGGGTCAGAAGGTTGTAGACCAAAGCTTCAGGGTCTCCCCGTATTGTGTAGGAATTTGTGCATATTGTCCACGTGTGTGCTGCTGCCTCGCTGTGGCTTTTAGCACGTGCAGCCAGGAATGGTTTTCCTGCAGCCCTTGTTAAGCAAAGAAGAACATGAACATCAAAAGGCTAAGAAATCCAAGTTCCCGTTGTTATGGACAGTGTTATGACAGTGTCCCATAGTCCTGTTCTGATCCTTAAAGAAGAATGTCTCCTCCCATTCCTATGGGAGCCTTTTGGCCTGTAATTTTCTTCTTCTATCCTGGGCTCGACCTGCACTAGGTGACTCAGGAAGCAGTTTATTCCACAGAAACTATGGCTTCTCCACAAGGGCAAGGCCGAAGCCCTTCAATATGATTGTTGTGGTGCTTTCCATCTGCTTACTGCCTGCTGGGGTAAAGTAATTGTGATAATGTTTGAGTCATATTGCCAGAAGTAATTGATATTAATAAGAAGTGCTTACCAAAGCCGTGACCATATCCACAATATTTTGTAATTGACTCTACCTATGTAGAGTAATCTATTCAATGACCTAGAATAAAGGCATATGCATGATTAGGTGTGCACATAAAAAACATTTGATATGTTATCTGGAAGCATCATCTTGAAAGCTGTTAGAGAAAATGGGAATTTTTGCAGTGGCTTCCAAAACTGTGAGCACAGGGCCGTACCAGGGACTGCAAGGTTATAAACGCAAACCAGTGAGAGTTGGTCACTGCTCAGCGCTCCCTGGACATCCTACCCATGTCAGGTTTAGGGCAGTTCTTGAACACGTATAGGATCGTGTAACAGACTATTGCAGCTGTCCAAGTTTGACAGCAGAGGTAGAGACGTTGCTAGATTCTGTGTAAGACAGCAGTTAAACTGACTAGTTTGGCAGGTGCCTTAATTCATAAATGGGTGAGCAGAATTGACCACTGATGTCTTGTATTGCTATGTAAGTTAAGGGGTTTGATCTGGTATCAAGTTTAGTTATAATCTGGATACAAAACCCATTTCCTTAAGTTTATGTTGCATTCTGTTGATCCGTCCTTTCCCCAGCCCAACGAATGTGGTTTTTTGCTGCCTCAAAATAAATTTGCAGAATTGTGTCTAGTGTTTGTATGAAGCAGCAAGCTGGTTGCAGTCTGTACTTCAGAACGGGAGAACTGGATGTACAGAGTGGATCCCCATGGTGTCTTACATTCCTACATGTGTAAGTATTAGTGTTGTTAAAAGGAAATGCACCTCTGAGTTTTTTTGTATGTGATCTGATACCAGTCTCTTGAGGCTTGTCTGAAATGGTGTGCACCAACATCCTTCCTTCATTATAATCATAGCACAGAAAATGAATTTGATCTGGTTTCTTCTCACCTGCTTCATCCTCTGAATATATCTCCTGCTTCCTCACGAAAAAAAATCAAATAAAAATAAATCATAGATTAATGCAAATGCTTTGCCATAGTATTGGGTTCTAAAACTATTGAAGGGCTAAGGATGATTTGAACTGTTTCTTAACTGATACCTAATCTAGGTATCAGGTAATCTTTGCACCTGCAAAATGAGCTCTACCTGCTCTGGATGGGATGCCCATTTGCACCTGCAAAATGAGCTCTACCTGCTCTGGATGGGATGCCCATGAGTGGTGTCCTTGAAACTGGGCTATTTGTAGGACAACATGAAGAGATAATGGTGTGGTAGCACCACAGTCACTCCCAGCTAGGAGTCTCAACCTGCCAGCCAAGTATCTGAGCAAGGATTGATCACTCTCATACCAGGTCTTCCCCAGAATTCTGCATGTGATCGCGGACAGTAAGTGCTCTCAGAAATTCCCTAGTGGTGTCTGATACTTTTTACCTTAACTGGAAAAGGAAAAAGTCTTTCTCTTCTGCTCACTGCACCTGACATGTCTGGCAAACAGCACAAAGCTGTAAAAACACGTTTGAAGTGAGCCACCAAGTAAAAGGATTTAAGGGGTGCTTGCCCATGCCGAGCCACAGGGACACTTCTTTCTGGTCTTTTTGAAGAAACGGAGGAGAAGATTGTCAGATTAGCAAGTGTAAAATGGCCTGTGCAAGTCAGTTGCATGTCCACTGATTGGCTTTGTGATGCTTGATAGACAGCAAGTAATTTCTGACATAGAAGCCTGTCTCAGCTGCTGTCCATCTTGGTTGTCTTTTTGCATCTCTCTTTAAAATTTTGGCCTCCACCATTTTTAGCCAATGAACCTGTCTGTCCTCAGGCAGACTATACCTCTTATCTGCTGGGCCCTTCCCCTGACAGAGATCTCAATGACTGTTTGGTTGAATTATTTGTTGAGAGATTATTTGCAGGCCAGAAGGTTAAACCAAGAACAACTCTGGGTTGCTTGTGATGGACTTTAAACAGTCAGAGTTTTTACTATAAAGAAAACTGAAGAGAAGGGAGGGTTTGCTTAGAGAATGAGCTGGGTATACAGGAGTTCCTGCCCACTCCAAATGTCTGCCAGTAGTATGTGTAATGTAAACAGGAAAAAAAAATAAAAATAAGTTGGTTTCAAAAACTGACAGAAGCAGTAGTCATGTTACTAGGGAAATGCATCTATTGTAAAACATGAGAAGAATTAAAAGTTATGAAGAAGAAAAGGAGCATTTTGTTAAAACTGGGTATTCTATTTCCAAGAAAAAGTATGATACTGAGCATCTTGCCTTTTTAGGATTCTTAATAAAAGGGTAAAAACCGTATTGACTTAGTGTACTTCCAGGCCATCTGATAACGCTGGGCATACTTAGAGGCTTAATAATGATAGTGGGGCACAGTTCTTTCCATATTGGAATTACTGAAACTCATTATTGTAGTCATGTCCCTGAGATTTGTACTTGTTACTTTTATAAGGAAGTTTGCATGTGTGAAAACAGTGTCATCTGCCATTTCTCACTGGCAGACACATTAACTTCACTGAATCTGCTTTGTTCATCAATCATTTCTTACTTTCAAATGGTATGCAAAAATGACATAATTATTTTTTGTGTAGTATTTCTCTGTACTGAGTCATTTAGGCAAAGAAAAACTTATCAACAAAATAGAACTGTGGAGGTAAATAACAAGCTTTAGCCTGCGCACGGTTTAAGTGCTGTGACAAAAACCTTGATGGGGTTTTCAGAGAAAGCAAGCCATTGCAATTTCATCTTCATGAATGCATTTGTAGCTTAAAAGGAGCTTAGACTCTAAGCCTCAATAACAATTTACTTGGAAACAACAACACACTGTGTGTGGCTTTGCATCAATCTGGTGTGGGTTATCTGTAACCCTCCTCCCCTACATCTTTCTACTGGTAGTAATCCCATTAGATGATTACATCTGGTGTCCTCAACAGACATATTTAGTCATAATTTAAAAAGTACTTCAAGTGAGTTTAATTAACTGTGTGGTCATTTTATTATCAGACCCTCTTGTACCCTATAACTTTGCTGCAAACGAAGTGAATTTATGGCCCATTAGGACGTGCTAGTCTACAGTTGTGGACTTAACTGTCTGTTATTTAGTCAAAACTACAAGAATAAAAGGTTGAGCATTTTCGTACTCATGAATCTTTAATGCAGCTGTGCTAAATGTCACTGCAACATCTGATTACCAATCTGTGGCTGAATCATTTGAGGAAAGCGGTCTGTAAGCTGGTGAGCAGCAGCTCTTCCTAGAGTTGTTTTCCTTAGCTCAACAGAAGAGGAATATATACTTCAGTGTGGCGAGCATTTGCTTTCAGTGTAGCTGATGGCCTCAATCTGAATATGTTATGATCCCGGGAATGGGAAATCTTTATGCTCGGGCAAAATTGCACCAATTTTTCTCAATACAGGCAGGCAGAATTGACCTTTAGCAGAAAAATATTTTTATTTTCCTACACCTTTCTGATCTTTTGGCTAACAATATTTATATTGGGTTAGTGATATTTATCTATGTACAAATTTATTTCTCTATTTTAATCAGAGGAGGGGGAAAGCTATTGAGGGAAAGAAGTTGACCTGGTTATTCATATAGATGGAGACCTAGTGAGAAGTTTTTGAGCTTTCTTTTCCCATAGAACTGTCCTTGGAATGGGTCTGAGGAACTGAAAAAGCTGTAGCATGTTCACTAAAGCGTGGGTCTAGATTTGGGCAAGTGAATGAACTCTGCAGACTCGCACTTAGTGCACGTGCAGATGGAGGTTCCCAAATAGAAATGGAGATCATGTACTGTCCTTGAGGTGGAGCTAGCAGAGGAAGATGTCCGGTATGAATGTAGCTGTGTTCTTGAAACCTGTTGTCCAGGCTTTTCCTTCAGAGAAATGGTGTGTTGTTAAATGCAAACTGCAGAGATTCACAGTCACTCGGGCAGAGAGGTGTGCTGTTATCTCCAGACTCCATAGTACAAAATAAACAGATTATTAGTGTCTAACCTGTACTGAGCAGTGAAGTCTGGTGCTTTAGCAAGACAATAGCACTGTATTTACAGGCTGTGCTGGCCAGGATGAGGAGGTCTAAGTCTTCATACAGTGTGGTGTTTGCTGTAACTTTTGTATGTTTGGACCTAGTGTTCTGGTAACACAGGAGACCCTGTGGTGTTATACCCTGGGGAACAGGTACTGTTTCTGAGTTATATACAGAGGAGAAAAAAGCTGATAACTGTGACATCTGCTTAGCTAACTTTAACAGCTAACTCTTAAAGTAGGTTGCTCTTTCACTACTGGCTAAAAGAAATACATCATGTTTTGGCTGTATGTAAGGATGGAATGGAAAATACAGATTCATGGAAGGATTATAGAGTGGAACCTTTCAGTAGAGAAAGTTTCACTGCATTCACAAAATGGTTGGAAGGAACATGGAAAACTTTGTACTGGCCTGTTTCTTCTAAAATGAAGCAGGTTCAAAAGAGAAGCACAGAACTATCCTTCAGCAGCAGTGTATAAATGCAAGCCTACTTCCTAGGAAAGGAAGACAACATTAAAATGTGTTGGGATGAAGTTGTCAAGTGCAGTCTTTAAACGTACACCAAGTCTTTACACATATACCATAGGCAAAATGTTGAACTGGGTGTTAATCACTGTATTGCTCAAGTTTTGCTCGTTAACTTAATCACTGAAGTGTGGAGAAAGCTACCACCGAAAAGAAAATGCTACTTTGTAACATTTTGTCATCACTGTATCACCTAAGTCAGGTCTTATTCAATGTTGATGCCTGAAGGTTCACTAAATATGTGATAAAAAAGACCCCTGTGACTCTTTTCCTGATGGAAATAGTCTTTTCTTGCCTGAGAGTTGCAGCATCTGCCCAAAATGGCAAGATGGCAGGAATTTACAAGCTGGAGCAATGGACAGTGGGGCAGAGAGGTTTCAGGAAAACAATCCACAGTTTTAATTTTCTGATGGAAGACCTATGAGGTATGTTCTTCATGAAGTTGAAATCCATGCCACATCTGGCACTGGGCAGTCATTTCATTGTTTCTTCCCAAGGACTTTCTGCATGCCCCTAGTTTTACAGAGAAGGGGAGGAAAACTGTGGCAGCCAGATGGAAAATGTAGAATGTTTTATCAACCCTCAGCAACCTGCTCTGCCAAAAAGTGGCAAAGCACAAGTAGGACACCCCTGCTGTGGTGCTACTATGAAACAGGTATTGCTTTCTAAGCTGGCATGTGGGGGGACCTCCAAAATACAAAAGAGGAACAGGAATAGATTTAATTCCTTGTAGACTTTACCTGAGTGATCATTGTCAGAGCAAACTAGTCACTGTGACAAAGCAGCACAGCGAAGACTCTTACAGCTTCTCTTCAGCCTGGCTGCTTTTGCATTGAGGGATGGGGTATACCCTACCGCCAGCCCCAAGATCGCCTGGACCTGTGCCCATCACAGCAAGTTTCAACTACCCTCTGGCTACACCCTTGTGTTTCTTTTATCCATTCCATGGGCATGGCTTGCAAACCAGGCCAGGGAAGCACAGCCAAGTTTTCCCACACCCGGGTGGAAATTATTTCAGGCACAGACAGTGGTGGGCTGCTTTCCACTCCTTCAGCTCCTTGTGTGGACTCTACTTTCAGGTTATTTCCTTGGCAGCTCTTGCCTGCTATGGAGTAGTTATGCCAGTCATTTTCCTCGTGTGGGTAAGGTCTGAGGCCCTGTGTACATGACCCAGAGCCCAAGTCTGAACAAGTCTCTGTTTCATCATGGTAAAGTTAAGTGCTGTGCATACGCTTGAGTGAGAGGTGAGTAGAATTAGTGTCGTGGGAGATACCAGGCTCAGCCAGGACTATCCCGTGACCGCTTTGAGCTGAGCTGATATTCCTTCACTCTTAAACCCGTGGGAATGTCCACATTTCACTTGAAAAATTGTGTTGCCAAATTGTCATCTTTCCTCTGGGGTCACATCATTGGGCTGGCTAACATACGTATGGATTTCTATCCTCGGGAAGATCTTTCAGCATCAAAATGCCAGCCTGATGGAGTAGAGCTGCTTTTAAACAAGCTCCAAGTAAGACTCTGCTTTCGTTTATGAACTCCTGGTGCATCACACTGAGTTCAGGTTCTTGATGCTGTTCTGCACTGATTTCTGTTTTGCTTGTTACAAGCTTTCAAGTGCTCCTGAAGTACCAGTGTATTAACCAACTGCTGAACTGACAATACAAGCTTTAATCCATGCTGCTTCTTTAGCCTTGTAGTTCGTGATGGAAGAGCCAAAGAAAGAGCTGAACATGATAGAAAGACCCACTGAAGCCAAACAAGTTAGCTAACATGTTTTGTAACCAGCGTGTTTCTCAGAAGCAATAAGATTAAGTGGATTAGCTGGTGTGGTCTGTGCCTGGTGGAAAGAAGCTTATTTAAATTAAGAGGGCAGAGAATCCTTGCTTCAGTCCAGGAAGAAGATGGGTTCCACCGAAGACCTTGACTATCCTCAAATCATCTTGCAATACAGCAGTGGATTTTTAGTCTCAAAGGTAAGAAATATAACTCAGTCTTGGATAGATGTCTAAGAGTATACAGACAGAAATATTCAAGGATCTCACTTTAGGTCCTGAATGTAAGTCTTTGATATGAAGACCATCTCATACAAAAGCATTCTGTCTTCTCAGCTAGACAGAAAGGAAATTTGACAAGAGAAAAGTTCTGAAAGTGAGCTGACCTCTCAGGGTGGACTTAGCATTTATTTGAGACCTCTCTGACCTTTTGGGGCTTGGATGAGGAGACCTTGTCTCTGCATAAGGCTTTATAAAAGCACAGGAGTTGTTTTGCTTGAGGCTTGCTGTCTGACTGCCTCAAATGTGGAAGGTTCCTTCAGTGGTGGGATTTCTTCCCACATCTCATTTTTGAAGTTTGTGAAACAGCTGACTTGAATTGCTTTTTCACTTCCTGTTAAACCATGCAAAGAACAAGATTTTTCGAGTATCTTCTCAAAGAATTGCCTTCCCTCTCCTGTGTGTATGTATCATGCAGAAGGCTGAGCTTGAGAACTTCTATGTTTTGCCTTTTTTCAGGTGAAAGAGTCTGGTATAATGACTGTTTTTCCAGATAAAAGATTAAGGCACAAAGGTAGAACTAGTAGTTCCACTTTCATTATTGTTTACTGTTGTCATTTGCTTTTCTGTATATGTAAGCACATGGGCATAAAATTATAGTATCCAGTGCAGTGGAGATTTATTTTTTTTTTTACTCATTTGCTATTTCATTACCTTTTCTATTCTCCCTTTCTGCACTTCTGGCCAACATGGTAATGGAAGGAATGCTCTTTGGGTTGTACAAATACTGCTGCATCCTAATGCTCCTAAAAGGCAGAGCAGACAGTAAAGAGAGGAAAAAAGGATGATGAAAAATCCTTTTGCTTGATGGGAAAGAAGAGTGCTCAATGCTTTCCAAATTAACACTGGTACTTCGTTTTTGAGAAATGATCTCAACTTCAGATAAACCATATTCCTACTGAGGGTACAAGGAACTTCCCATGAACTTTATCAAATCATTGTAGTTACAGGCAGTTAATTGAGTTGATGTCTTTGATACTGTTTTAGGAGTGTTTGTGTGACCAGAGAAATAGGCTAATACTTGTAAACTTGACTGTGTACAGCTAAAGAAAGATGTTTTTCATATGTATGTTTACATATGTCTGTCTGAAGGTTGAGGGTTGTTCCTGGAGATGTTACACACCTTCTCTTTAAAAAGCAGGGCAATTCTGCTGGCCCGAATGAGGTGGTCCTTTTGGCTGAGACAACCTTCCTGCCTCATGGAGACCACTGTAGTCATGCAAGTCAGTCCCTGAAAATAAGGTCTGTAGAGTAGGATACTCCCCTCTGGTGCAAGCCACAGGATAGTCTCCAGGGTTCACTGGAACATATGTTAGATCCTTAGTTTTAAAGAGCGAAAGTAACAACAGAAAAAACCACCACTACACAGTCTTGCCTCTGTGGTCTCCAGGCAAAAAGCAAGAGAGACTGTGAGAAAGTGCTCTGAAACTAAGAAAGAGTCAGGAATGTTCCAACCCAAAGCCTGGTCTCTAAATGTGAGCCTTTGTGAGCCAAAAACACGATCTGGCTTTGCCAGAAAAGGAAAAGATATGAAAAAAGGTGCACTACAGGAACTGTATGGTATTATCAGTGTTCAACGAAACTTCAGTTTAATCATTGGACTTGTTTATATGAAATACAATTTTACATGAAAAAAATATTATGTGTATACTTTTTCCAACAAAGCAGCTTTAGAAACACAGCAGGCTTTGGTGCTTTGACCTGATCCCTCACTCCCATCTTTCCTTACCCCCAGGTTATGTTCACTGCCTGTGAGTTGGGGGTGTTTGATCTTCTGCTGGAGTCAGGAGAGCCTCTGTCTTCAGATGCCATTGCTGCACGCTTGGGTACAAGCACCACAGGGATAGAAAGACTGCTGGATGCCTGCGTGGGATTGAAGCTCTTGGCAGTAGAGCTGACACAAGAAGGAGGTAATAAAAGCAGAAGGAGGGGAATAAACTAAAAGACTTAAACCTCTGATGGTTTTGAAAGTGAGGCTAGGTGTGTGGAGAGAGGTGATATCTAGTGTTAGGCCAGTTATGAGCTGGAAGAAGAAAAATCACTTGGGAACACCATCCTCTCTTCAACTGAAAGAGAAGCAGCAAATCTCAGCATGAAGAAAGGTGTAAATTAAAACCTAAGTGAAGGGCTCTATATCCCAAATTTCTTTGTGCAAGAGCCTTAGGTGACCTCAGAGAAGATATTCGGGGTCTCTAGAGAGCTAGTCTCAAGAAAACAGAGGGGCAGGTATGATTTTAAACTTTAAAACAAAATGCTAGGGTGGATGGGCAACAGCATGATTTAAACACATTTTGTTTTTCTTTGGGGTTTTACCACAGTGTGAAGTATTTTGTTAAGTTGCTGGTCTGAGCTGAGATGTGATGCAAGTTTGCCCTTGCATCAGAAATGTTGAGTCTATGCGGTCAGAAGGGATCTGTAGCCATCAGACAGCTAGTCAGGACTAGCCAGTGTGTCCTCTGTTCTGGCTTGCGTTACCTTGCCCTATTTTAGGGCTTACAGTAGCCCAATGAGTTTAGGGAGAACCAGATCCATCTTTTATATTCCTCTTGTATGCCAGTCCCATGGGTGAGCGATGCCACTGCAGATGCACTGGAGAAAACGGGGAGATTTGTGTGAGTCCTTTAGGCATTTGTCTGTCTGCAGAAGGTCATGCCTTAGTGAAGTCGGACAGGGTAGCTGTGGTTGGCATGCTGTTTTGGGGACTTGTCTCCCACTTAATGACTTTGTTGAGTGGAAAAAAGACTTGTGTGCAAGGCCCTCTTCTTTAAATAGAGCATACCAAAAGCTTTCTCTGATAGCTGAACGCTATAGGTAAATGATGACACTCTAAGACATTCTTGCCTCTTGCAGCTCTTGAAAGAAATGTTTGGTGCTGGAGTAAGTGTAGGTAGGTGGTGTTTACTCACATTGAATGGGGTAACACACATTTCAGCAGTCCTCAGCCACTGCTCATTGCAGTGGAAGGATTGTTTGTAAAAGCAATGTTATTGTGTCTCTGGTCGTATAGACAACTTCTGGTCATAAGTACCATACTGCACAATAGGCTTGGAAAGGTGTTATATCATACATGCTAGTAAATATATTTATTTCACCCTTTAGCCCTCTACAGAAATACAGAAATTTCCAACATCTACCTTACAAAATCAAGTCCCAAGTCTCAGTATCATATTATGATGTATTACTCCAATACAGTCTACTTGTGCTGGCACTACCTGGCTGATGCTGTGAGGTAAGGAGGAGTGCACTGTCTGTTGCAAACTGCTTTGCGGCATCTGTGTGACTGCTCTTAGCGGTTTGTCTCTGGAAACGAGCAGAATGAAGATGCTGGCTGGTTCTCAGAAAGGAAAACCAACAGATCATTTCAACTGTTAACATGGCCAGTACGTGTTCTTGTTTTTTCTTGCTCTCTGTTTCTGTGTGTTCTTGTTTTCTTTTTCCTTCTGATAGTAGAGATGATCTAGGAATCAGATTTCTGTGTGTTTGGCCTTCAAGAAAGCACTTGATCATTACAGTGGCTCTTACTTGAGGAGACATCAACAAAGTAAATGATGAGTAATGATGACTAAGGATACTTCTGTTACAAAGTTGTATAGGAGTAGTTTAATGTGGCTCTGGAGTCTCACTTGTCCCACTCCTTGCAACTGATGATCAAACGTTGTGCGTGTGATGGTGATGACTGCACCAGTCTTGTACCTTTACCTGAGAAGTGTTCCCATAAATCATAGAATCACAGAATCACAGAATGTTTGGGTTGGAACAGACCTTAAAGATCATCTACTTCCAACCCCCCTACCATGGGCAGTGACACCTTCCACTAGATGATGCTGCTCAAAAGCCCATCCAACCTGACCTTGAAAAGAGCCAGTCATTCTTGTGAGAGGTTGAGAACTATTTCAACGTATTTTTCACTGAATTTCACTGAATTTTTTAGAGTTGGAAGGGACCATATAGATCATCTAGTCCAACTCCCCTGCTGAAGCAGGATTGCTTAGAGCATGCTTAGCATTTTGGGGTGGCAAACGTGGATGCCTTTACAGCCATTAAAAACAGGCTGGCAACTCATGTTTCATCATTGATATCGGGGCAACCCCTAGTATCAATACAGGCTGGGGGATAAAGGAATTGAGTGCAGCCTCGCCAAGAAGGACTTAGGTGTACTGGTGGATGAGAAGCTCTAAATGAGCTGACAATGTGCACTCATAGTCCAGAAGGCCAACCATATCCTGGGCTGCATCAAAAGCAGTGTGGCCAGCAGGTTGAGGGAGGTGATTCTGCCCCTCTGCTCTGGTGAGACCCTACCTGGAGTACTGCCTCCAGCTCTGAAGTCCTCAGCACAGGAAGGACATGAACCTGTTGGAACTAGAGGAGGGCCGTGAAGATGATCAGAGGGCTGGAACACCTCTCCTATTGAAGAAAGGCTGAGAGAGTTGGAGCTGTTCATCCTGGAGAAGAAAAGGCTCCAGGGAGACCTTATTGCAGCCTTTGAGTATTTAAAGGGGGTCTACAGGAAAGATGGCGACAAACTTTTAGCAGGGTCTATTGCAATAGGACAAGGGGTAATGGTTTTAAACTAAAAGCGGGTAAATTTAGACTAGATATAAGGAAGACGTTTTTTACAATGAGGGTGGTGAAACACTGGCACAGGTTGCCCAGAGAGGTGGTAGATGCCCCATTCCTGGAAACATTCAACGTGAGGTTGGATGGAACTCTGAGCAACCTGATCTAGTTGAAGAAGTCCCTGCTTATTGCAGGGGAGTTGAACTAGATGACCTTTAAAGTTCCCTTCCAACCCAAACTATTCTATATATTCTGTACAAAGTTGAGCATCTTCCACAGTGATGAACCAGCTGAAAATGCAGCCCTGAGGTGTGTTTGGGGTAAAAAAAAAAAAATAATCCACACTTACATGCTCTGTTTGGTTGCTGCTTTAGAGAAGGAAGAAACCAGTATGAAAGAGCTTTTGGCGTTTCATCTGAAGACCCTTTTGGAGCAATGTACAGGTAATCATTAGTATATTTAGACAAATTTTACTCTTCTTATTGTAGATAAAATTAATGTTTTTTAATTATGGCTGAGGACAATTAAATATAATGGTGTGAGAATCCCACTCCTCAGAACTGTCATGGAGAGTTTTCCTTTTGCAACAATATTCATCACTGGAACACTGTCTGATATTTTGAATAGAAGTAAGAAGTATATAATTTCCTATTCTGAAAAACATATCACAGGTCTCTGGCACAGAGGTAATGGTATTTGAAGGAAAAAAATACCCCTTGGAAGCCTGAGAATTAGCAGCATAATACGCTGTTGGACTACACTAGTCTTAATTCCCTGTTTAAATGCATGAATGCATAGCTGTAACCTTCTGCTACAGTAAGACTCAAAGTCAGTTTATATGCAAAGAGAATGTATTCTGTGTCAATAAAAATAAAGATTAGTGTTTAAGCTAAAATTTGTAATAACAGTTATATGAGAGAAATCACCAGGGATATTGTAAGTTACCTTTTCTATTTGTTGTGTCTGTTTGCATTACTAGATCAGAAGAAGAAATGCTGAAATTCATGGCTGGCCAGAACTCGGTATGGAGTATATGTGGGAGAGATGTTCTTGCTGCATTTGACCTTTCTGCTTTCAGGCAGATCTATGACCTGGGAGGTGAGCATCAGTAGATCTTCTTTAACAAGTCTCTGAACTATCTTCTTTTACAAGCTCTGAAAAGAAAAATAACTCCTATGTTATATGATGGGCAAAACAATGGAAAGCAGGACTTATCTCAACAATAAAGGGAGCTTTTTACTGATTTGTTTGGGTTAAAAAGAAATGTGAGAGTGGTGAGAGCATTAGGAAGCTGAATGCTTTTCTCTGCAGTGTCTCATTTGTTTGAGTAGTGGCCCATCCCCTTGTGTATGTGGCAGGTTTGGCATTTTTTCTTGCCTTGCTTGATACATTTTTCTGGTGCCAGACTTTTCCCCTCCTCCCCTTCAGTTGGTTTCATTGAGATATTGTCTGCAGCCTCCTAGCCTGCAGTGCCCCACTGTCCCAGCCCTGCTGAGCACTGCCAGGATTCATGGGAGAGGTCAGGTGCCCTCACATGCTCCATCACTGCTTCCTCAGCACCTGGTTTAGTGGCCCTATTTTTCATTTCCCACCTTCCATCTTCCACAGCTGGGTCTGGCTGAGGGGGTGTGTAAGAACTGTTATGTCTGGGGCTGACCCCATAGACCTGGGTGCTGGGAGCCCTGGAGCTTCCTGCAGAGCAAATGGAGATGATGGCCTCTTCTGTCCCTTCTTTTCCCTTTCAGCAACAAGTGGGGGAGGAAATATACCTTGCCGACTGCCATGAGACTGAATGCACTGTTGCCTGCATCACCTTGTGGGGATGCTGCTGGACAGGTTGTTTTTGTGTCAACGCTGACCTTTCTTTGCTCTCCTTAAAGGAGGTGGAGGAGCTTTGGCCCGGGAGTGTGTTTCTTTGTACCCAAATTCCATGGTCACAATTTATGACCTGCCGAAAGTTGTGCAAGTGGCCAAAGAGCGATTTGTTCCCCCTGAGGAGCATCGGATTGCTTTCCATGAAGGTAGGTGTGGACAGCGGTGTAATGTCATGGCAGCTGTTGCTCCTGAGCCCCTTTTCTCTGCTCAGAGGTACCACAGTGGAGGCTCAGGTCTCCAGTGGCCCCTTATGTGGGCAGAGTGTCCCGGACTGCAGCCTTGCCAGCCTGGGTCTGCAGCTCATTGCCACCACGGGGCTGTCCCAGTTGTGCATCTGCAGCTACCTTCTATCAGAGACACAACTCGGTTATTCAGCAACCCAGAAGCTCTTTACTCCTGAACAGAACTATTTGATTTCTTCAGAACAAGAGTACTTTAAAAAAAAAAAAAAGGCCCTGCAGTTTTGAAAAATTGACATGACACGTTAAAAATCTTCCTAACACTCCCTTTTCTCCTGTGCAGACCTCCTGGCAGATGTGTGGGATGCCAGGCCTGCTCTGAGCAAGGGGGTTTCCTTCTCTGGTCATGACTGATTGACTTTCAAGTCCTAAGATATTTTAGGCTTTGAACGTGGGTGAGCTAGCCCATATTCCTCTTGGCCAGTCAGTAGATCTTGCATGGCCTTTGCACCATCTATAATGAAAATGAGTGTAGGGAGATCTAATTTTTGATATTTACAAAGTGTTGGAATGACTTAATATTGCTTGACGCTCAGAGAGAGAAAAGAAGCCATGAGGAAGGAAGGCAGTCTATAAAAAAAGGTGGAGAAACACGGGAAATGTTGTATGTGCCAGTGATGCAAAGAAATGGGAGTGGAAATGACAAAGTAAGATACAGAGAGAAAAATCTGAATACAGTACAATGGGTGCTGTGCAAAAGGCATGGTGATGAAGCTTGTGCTAGGAGGTGAGAGATGTGTATTTTTTTCCTTATGGATTTTTGACTTAACTCTGTAGTTACTGAAGGTCTTTGAAAATTTGGTTAGGTAAGGGGAAATTCTTTCATTTTTTCCATGACAGAAACCATGAGAAACTGTCTCCCCTTCTTAACACTTTATGAATCTGAATTCCTGTATCTGGAGAAAAGCTAGACTCAAATGCTTTCCTGCGCATCAAGGACTGTTTCAGATGAGCTGCTGCTTTTAAACATTTCAGACCTTCTTGAGACTGAACGAGAACTAAATCCCCTCTGGAGTGCCACAGAGGACTCTTTCTACCTAACTCTGTTGCTGGCTGATGTGGGTGATGGACACGGCAAGCCCAGAGTCTTTAAAACTGAAAATATTTGCTGAACTCAGCCCGCTGAGTGTGTTTTGGGGGGTTTGTGTAATACCATGTATTCCTGCTTTACAGGAGACTTCTTTAACAGTTCAATTCCAGAAGCTGAACTGTATATTTTATCCAAGATACTGCATGATTGGGATGATGACAAGTGCAGGCAACTGCTGGCAAAAGTCTACAAGGCTTGCAAACCTGGTAGGTGTGAGTTCTTGAAGAGCAGAGAGTCTCTTGCCTGTCAGTAATATGGTGGGCACCAGTCTCGATGCTCAATTTGGGCAGCAGAGTTTCAGTGCATGGGGTTCTTGGTTTAGTCTTTTGCTTTCCTAAACCAGCCATGTGCAGCTGAGCCAAATAAGGCCTGATTTAAGTTCTCCTTATCTGGCTTTCAGTTTTACTCTCCTTCTCTACATGGACTCCTGTTTCAAGGCATTTAGGTGTATGGATTGGGGATTTGGGGTATTATTTAGATAGACAGGTGTATATGTCATAGTAAAAATCCGATTAAGCATCGTATTGAACCCTCAGAGCTTTGAAAACATTGCCTACAGAGCCAGGCTCTCAGCATAATCAGTAAGCTCCTGTGGATTTCACCTGGGGGAAATGGGAAATTTCCATCCCAGCCATAGCCTCCCCTTAAGCCCTGGAACTTCAGTACCCACCTAGCCAAGCAGGGGCATGCCCCAATGTTTTTGCTCATTTGTTGTCTGCTGTGATGCTGAAATATGACTTAACGTAGGGGCTGCTTCTTCCAGAAACTAAAGATTAGGATCTGTCCTAGTAACTCAACTGAAAAGTATCTCGTCTTCTCAGAGCTCAGCATGTGTTTTATTTCTCTTTATTCAACCAGGTGGTGGAGTGCTGCTGGTTGAATCACTTCTGAATGAAGATAGAAGTGGGCCTTTAGAAACGCAACTGTATTCCATGAATATGTTGGTCCAGACAGAAGGAAAAGAGCGAACAGCAGCAGAGTACAGCAAGCTCCTCGAGGCAGCTGGCTTTGGAGAGATTCAAGTCAAGAGGACTGGAAAACTCTATGATGCTGTTTTAGGGAGGAAATAACAGTATCTCTTTTATGTACCTAACAAGTAAGTGTTAGGTAATAGAGTAAGTGGAGAATTGTGATATTCCCTTATTAGAGGGGAATCGTCAACTTAGCTTTTAGTTAAGGCAGCCCTCTTTTTGGTAAGCTGATACATTGTCAGGACAATCACTAATGGCAGATCTTGAGTGTGAATGGATTGTAAGTCTGGCAGCCTGACTAGGCCTTCCCTTTGGGTCTGGAAGGGAGAGAAAGGAATCAACACCTGTTCCACAAGAAATAACCCATGAAAAAAATGTGCAGTGCTTCTGCTTCAGATTTTTTTATTTTTTCCAATTTTAACACTGTATCTGACTAAAGCAAAGCTGAATTTGTACTTTAATTCCTGCAAAATAAAACTGACCCCTGTACTGAGCTCTGTTACTTGACTTTTTATTCCTGGGGAATTGATGTAGTATAAACAGACCAAATTACTTCTCCTTGGGTTTAGTCTTTTCAGAGTTCCAGGAGAAATCCTGTATAAGCCTTAGGGAGTTTGGCATGAAAAATCATACTAAATCTTATTTCCTCTAAATTTTGCTTTACATTATGAAAAAGAATTTTGTATCTTGATGACTGGCTGAAGCTCAGGGACACTCTTTACAGGACAAGCCCTGAGATGGCAGCTGAGAGGGAAAATGATACAGCCAAGTCCTTCAGTTACACAGTGGGGAAATTCTTATTGCTATTTCTTTAAATCATTCAGAATCATAGAATTTGATCAAGCACAACGTGCCATAACCCACTCAGTTCTTGGAAGCAGAATTACAGGTTACTGGAGTGAGAAACACTTGGAGAAGGCCCCAGAAAGTCACTTGCTGCGGTGATTGCACTAATTGCATTTGCACATTAAGCTGGAAACTAGAGGAGCCTGAGTTAATTTTCTCAGTAGACAGCCACAGGAGCCTCCTTGTCCCTTGATTGTAGGAGGAGCATAGGGAGAAAGTAGCCTCAGTTAGGGAAAAGTTGGCCTTTTGTCACATTTTGTGATAGGCACAAAATCAAATCACAAGGCTGTAATGGTCCTTCTTATCCATAAAAGCAACAGGGCACAGTTCACGAACCACTTATGCCTGAGTAGGATCCTGCCCTGTAGATGTCAACCAGGTATTGCAGGAGTTGGGGCAAGTGGTTTTGGAGAGTTTCCTCGTAAGCTGCGGTCACTGTGCAGTGTTCCCTACCTGCGAGTTATGTGGCATGAAGGTGACTTTGCCAGGAGCTGCAGCCTGTGAGTAATGTGTTCTGAATGCTTGCTCGCTTTCCAGACAAAGCGAGGTGTTACATCCTGCAGCAGCCAGGCACGAACGCAAATAATGAAATGAGGCTGATCAGGGCTTGTTGATTCCCAAAAAACCCAAATGTTCAGAGAAATTATTTTGCTGTTTTGACTGTACCAAGAAGTCAATAAACTGCGCTGGGGTGGGGGGAAACAAAAACCAAAACTCCTGCCTGGTCTTTCTCTGATACACTTTCCCCCCCCCAAAAAAAAATTACATGCCCATGGACTGCTGGTTGCTCTCGTGGCTGCATTGTAGACAGTAGTAGACAGGCCAGCCATGGTCAGCATGCTGTAGCTGCATGTATAAACTGCTATGCCATATAACCTTGATGAGTCAGACAATCCTGTCTCAGCTGGTGCCCTTGACTTGAAGAAAAATATGAGCAGGCTGTTTTGGTTTGTCAAAACAAACTCCTTAAATGCAGTACTTCTGCATTGAGTTGATTCACAACATAGTTTGCATGTCATTAACTTGCCAGTGAGTGGCTTGGGCACAATTTGAACAGGCAAGATGCACACCTAACGTGCCTTTTATCTGTACCAGGGTTCAAAGATGCTGGATCTTTAAAGAACAGGATTGACTCGTTATTAACTGACATACAGATGGAAATGAATGAAGTGCAGGATGGTGATCGCAGATTTTGAAGATCATTGGTGTTTAAATGACTTTTAAGGGTCAGATGGGATGCTGTATTAGAGCAGTTAAATATAAACACACCGTCACAGTGTGCTTTCACTGCCTGTGTGAAGAAGAACCTCCAGCTTGCTATAGCTTTGGCTGCTCATTCCTTATCTGCTAGTTGGCATTTGAGCATCCAGCCTCTGAGGGGATAGTAAAGCATTCTTGGCTGCTCTTTTGTGCTAGATGACTAAGTAAATACTGGAGTACACATAAGGAAGATACTAACATTCTATATTCACCTTCAGAGACCAGACCTTTGAAACCACAAAATAACAGAATAAGAGGACTTGTGCTGTTTCCATTAGACTACATTTATTTATCTACTCAGTTCTGATTTTCCTATTCTTGTTCTTCACTCCCGTGTCATTTCCTCCACAGTGCGTTTAACCTCCTCTTCCTTCAGAGCCTCTCTTTTCTTCCATGTGCCTTTGACCTTTGTCCATCCTTTAGTCCTTCCTTCCTGACGCAGAGAGAAGGTTGCTCTGAGCACGGAACAAGTCAGCACCAGAGTAAGAGAGTAGGCCCGGAGTGCTCTGAAGTTAAGAACTGCCTTGACAAAGCAGAGGCATAGCTGGTCTCATCAGAGCCTTGTCTTTTTTTTTTCCTTTCTTCTTTTTTTCTTCTTTTTTTCTTTTTTTTTCTTTTTTTTTTCCTTTTTTTTTTTCTAAATGACAAATGCTGTGAAGAAGACCTGAAACAAGTGCTTTCCTGTATGCAGGCAAATTAAAAACCTGTTTGCTCTATGGTTTCCATGCTCCAACAGGCATTTCTGATAACACCTTATTATATATGGGGTCTTTCAGCTGTATTTTTTGCTTGACATAGGATATTTTAATGCTAAAAATATTGTACAGGAATAAAGCAGTAAGGTGGAGGTTTCCAAGTTACTTGTGTTTTGGGTAATGAAAGCAGTTGCCAAGTTCAGGCCCTGTCATGATGCTGAGGTGTGAGGTTTTCTGTTTGATGCAGAAGGCTCTTGTCAACTTCTGTCAGTGAGAGGTGCACACAGCCTTGCCCTCAGTACCTACAAGCACGTGTGCGTTCATGGATCCCATGAATATGACCATGGCCTCTAGTTCCACCTCATCTCTGTGCCTCACCAGGTCACTGACTCTCACCTCTGATCTTTCCACACCAGGTGGGTCTTCTCCTGCTTGGCCAATGACACCTCCAGCCAAGGCCCCATCGCCTGCTAGTGCATCGAGGTGCTTGGGCCAGCCATAGGCCTACGGAATCTGTGTATAGCAATATTAAATGTACCATCATTTTTTATGGTTGAATTTATTTTTGTCTGTGACAGCAGTATTTTATTTTTCAGTGGTAATTAGATCTGGACTAACAATAATTCAGTTCTGAAAACTTCGTTAGACTGGGTGAGGTAGGTTCCTGGCTCTGCATGGGAGAGGTGTTACTCTTGCCCATAAGAGTGACTCCTGGTGCCTCAGTGAGGACTGCCTTTGCTCGTGAGGGACCACCGGCCCCATAGTAACTTTACTTCATGTTCACTTCCAAGGCTGCAGCTCTGGCCTTTGGGGCTTGTTATCTGGCTGTTTTGAGAAACTACCATGTGAAGCAGAGCTTGATAGAAAGTGCCTCTCGCTGTTTGTCATCCCACACTTAGATTTCCCCATCATAACAAAGGCCTTGCAAGCACGGGTGCAAGCTGAAGACAGGTACCCCAGCATCGTCAAGAACTTGCTGGCAGTCATTGGTCATTGCAGAAGTAAAACCTTGAGCACTGGGAAAAAAAACACTTCAAATAAACAAAAGAAACAGTAACTAGGCAAAAAAAAAAAAAAAGCAGTGGAGGAGCAGAGTGAGGAAACCCTGCCTAGAAAAACAACAGCCTGGTGTGCAGCTGGATCAGGTGGAGGCTGGGGACTGAGGGCTGCCTGGAAACACCTCACCAAAGGAGATCTCAAACGGAGGGGAGAAGGGTGGGAAATTGTCACCACGGGAGCTGTGGTAGCAGAAGCACTGTGGGACAGTGGGAACCAGGTACATGCCCCCAGGCTCCCTGCTGGCTCCAGGGTCCATATCTCCCTCCCTCCACCTGCCTGCTCCTAGAGCCCCCTCAAGGGACCTGCCCACCAGTTGTCCCGGACTGCGTGTGCTGCTGTAAGTGTGTGTGTTTTTCTCCACAAATTCTGCACATTTCTCCCCTCTAGTGCTCTAGCTCCTCAAAAAGAAAGCCGTATTTCAAACTATCTTTGTTTTGGGCAAGAGCAATATTTTGAATGCATCTGAAGCAGCTTTATAGAGAATGTCCTACACTGGAGGCAGGGGGATTGAGGTGAGAGAGGGATAGTGTGGGGTGCTTTCTGGATCTCAGTAAGGAAGGCCCAAAACAAATGGCTTAATAGAATAACTGTTTTAATAAGACAGAATAATAAGAAGCATACAGATAACAAGTAAGCCTTATGTCCCTTCAGATGCCAGGCATCCAGGATTGTGCAGCATTGGATAGAGCCCAGTTGGATTTTCCCACAGGGCCTTGTACAGGTCCTGTCCATAGAGGGAAGCATCTCATTTTGTGTTATTTGAGTACCTATATAATATTCTTACAAGAAAAAAGACAAGAACTTGTTGCTGCACTGTTAGATAAAGGCAAAGCCACGCAGGCGGTGTTATCGCTGGCTCTGAGTGGGAGCTGCCCACAGGCTCCTCTGTTATGGTGAGCTGGCTGAGCTCGTCCTGCAGTTGAGGGCTATGGACAGCACAGCACAGGCCTGAAGGCTGCCCTGGACATGCAGCATGGTGCAGCATGGGCTTACACCCGCTCAGGTTAGCTGTGACGTGGGTCACTACCTCCTAAATAAGCAACAGGCTCCCGGTCAGGATCAGTATTTTCCACCCCTTAATCCACATACATCTTACCTTTCCCAAAGATACTATAAATTACAAATAATATTAAGAGCATACAGGCTTCTCAAGCCCAAAGTGCAAGGCCCAGTAGAGCAGGCATGGCCTGTCCAAGACCACTGACTTCTTGAGCACCATGTCTTCTATGAGGCTACCAGTAGAGTGGCTTCCAGAAGGTCAGCATGTTTCTGAAGAACTGAATGTTCTCACACCTTGCAGCCTCTGAAAGGGTACAGTACTTATGTCCAGGCTTGCCGAAAGCCATTTGATTGTGACAGGATGAAACAGATTTCTTAAAATAAGAAATATGTCTATGTGTTACATGTTAGTGCAGTCAGGCTGTCAGGAGCTGACTAAACACACATAAAACTCAGTATTTCTTTCCAGCATCTCAGAGTGGGTTTTGAGAACGACTTAAAGTTCATATTGTTAGAAAGGTACATGTTTAATCTCTATCCTATGCCATATCTTACAAGATGCAACAGGTAATGTTTTCTGAAATGGAATGCAGTCTTCGATCAATAAATCTTTGGTGTGATAAATGAAGCAGTGTCAGTAGGATACATTGCTGATTTCTTCTTTCAATATTTAGAGTGCACAAGGAAGACTGCAGTTCCAGGCTGTGATTCCAAGGATGCCAAAGTGTGACAAAACTGTTCACCTCTTAATGCTTATTAAAAAAATTAAGAAAAAAATTAAAAGTCTAATATGGAAACTCTGAAATGTCGGTAGGATTTAGTTTTTAGTTGGAGACTGAATAATCTAATACTACTATACGAGCATTTCTTTCAGGCCTTTAGTTGTCAGAAGTGGCATTCAACAGCCTTGGACACGAAAGGAAGCTTTTGTCAGTTGGGGTCAGCTGTCCTGGCTGTGTCCCCTCCCAACTCCTTGTGCCCTCCCAGCCTGCTTGCTGGCTGGGCAAAACAAGGAGCAATAAAGGCCTTAACTGCCTTGCAGCAACTGAAAACACCAGTGCACTATCAAAAGTATTTCTCATCTCAAATCCAAAATATAGTACTATATCATCTGCTAGTTAAAAAGTTAACTCTATCCCAACTGAAACTATGACAGAAGGCTTTATTATTTCAAAGAAGAAAATGCAAATCCATTAAGTATGGAAATGTCCTCTATGATAACCTGTACATTGGAAGATTGCATACCAGTAAGCATAGCTTTACAACATTATGATTGGGAAGACCATACAATTTGCACAGTGTTCTATAGCAACTATTTTGAAATAATGTTTTATAAGTAATAGTCCTAAGAAAGATAGGAAATGTCAGCTGGTGGAAACCAGGAGTTTCTCAACCATGTGCATATATTAAGCAAAACACTATGTGAATGTGTCACATGTAAGCATAAACCAGTTTGACAGAAAAGTTAATTTGTTATTGTGGAGCAAAATGAGTATTTTCAGAAAAGTATTATCATAGTATTTCTGCTCTAGAAAAGTGTCTGCAGCTACCCATGGGTTATATCCATAATTACACTGATGCAAAAGGTACCTTGTCGTTGTGGAAACAAAACTGTATCTTGTGTACTGTATCTTGTGACATTTTCATGATAAGGCCACACTAAGTTGAAAACCACATTTTACCAGAAATGATTGGGTATTTTGCATAGACAGCCTGTACATTTTGTTCTTGGCATTTGAAAAGCTGAAGTCACCATTTGTCCTGACATGTCCTGGCATGGCAGCCCCAGCAGTACAGGGTAGAGATGGGGAAAGAAATCCTTGGCAGTGCAGGAAATCCTCAAGTGCAAGTAACTTCTCTGGAAATTAAGCTTAAGCTTGTCCTATGAATCTAAATTAATACCAGGTAACTTAGAAAGGAGCTTTTTTCCTAAGATAACAATGCCAGCACCTCAAATGTGAGGACTGTGGATGGCTTCCATCTGCCTACCATTGCAGTAAAGCAATTTTGATGATGTGCAAGTCATAATGGCACAATTAAACAATATCGGTATAAAGTGATTACCAAAACTTTTAACTCTGCATCTGTCCATCCATCTGTCTGCTAATGGACCATTATTTTTGTAATGTAAACTATTCAACAGCTGTAGAACAGAGGTGAATGTTTGACTAATTTTGCTAATGAAACATAGGTTATCAAGAAGTCTCATCCTGAGTACTTCTAAACCCTGCCCCTCCAATTTTGTCCAAGGCCCCTGAAGCACAAGCACAGGATGATACCAGAGGGCCCAGGAGTATAAACCGAAATCACAGATGGTCCGTTACAGATAAATGCAACCTCAATAGGTGTGTCGAAAGGATTTTACAGCACAATTTGAAAACATGTAGGCCTGTGTAACAGACTTGTGCAGCTGCCCATGGTTGATCACATTGCAGAGATGTCTGTAGGGAGAATATAAAGCAGCAATGAACCCAAAATACTTGCTACTTGCACTTGTCCAGAACTGAGTGTGCAGAATGGCTCCCTCTGGTGCTTGTATTCTTTACACGTGTAAGTATTTTTTATTATTGTTAAAAGGAAGTATACCTCAATTTTTTGTACTTCGTCTGGTACTGTGCTCTTGAGGCTTTTTTGAAACTGTATGCACCATTCTGTCTTTAATCACAGTGCAGAAAATCCATTTGACCTGATATCTCCTCACATGCCTTATTTTCCCTACACATCTCCTGTAGATTAGCTCAACCAAATGCTTTGCCATAGGTGTAGGTTAAAACTTTTGCAGGACTAAGGCTGCCTGATTGGGACTCTATTTTTATCATTAGCTAAGCTAGTCACATATACCCTGTGGCAGCTGCAAAGTGAACTCTATGTGCTCTGGATGGATGCTCGGGGTGCTGGCCTTGAAACTAGGCTGTTTGTAGTACAACATGAATGGTTTGGTAGCACCAGGTACCCTCACCAGCACTCTCCACCTGCCAGCCAAGTGCCTAATCAAGGACTTTTCACCCTCAGACTAGGTCTTCCCTACAATTCTGTGGATGACTGTTGTCATGTAAAAGCTAGTGTCCCAAGGAATTGCCTGGTGAAAGAAATTACTAGTGATCTCCACTGCTTTCAACTTTAACTGGTAAAAGACATAGACTTAGTGAAAAGTTTTTGAGTTTTCTTTTCCCATAGAGCTATCTTTGGAATGGATGTGAAGAACTGAAAAAGTTGTAGCATGATTAGTGAAAATAGGTCTAGATTTGATGAAACAAATTAACTTTACAGAGTTGTGCTTGGTGTGCATGCAGATGGAAGTTCCTAAATAGAAACTAGGCCCATGCACTATCCTTGAGGTGGGAGTAGCAGAGGAAGATGACTATTATGAATGCAGCTGTGTTCTTGAAACCTGTTGTCCAGGCTTTTGTCTGATCAATACAGATTGTCTTTTCTTATTATTAAGCTCTATCTATCTGTTTCTTTTTGGGTAGTCTTCCAACATCAAAATGCCAGCCTGATGGAGTAGAGCTGCTTTTAAACAAGCTCCAAGTAAGACTCTGCTTTGGTTTATGAACTCCTGGTGCATCACACTGAGTTCAGGTTCTCGATGCTGTTCTGCACTGATTTCTGTTTTGCTTGTTACAAGCTTTCAAGTGCTCCTGAAGTACCAGCGTGATAACCAACTGCTGAACTGACGATACAAGCTTTAATCCGTGCTGCTTCTTTAGCCTTGTAGTTCGTGATGGAAGAGCCAAAGAAAGAGCTGAACATGGTAGAAAGACCCACTGAAGCCAAACAAGTTAGCTAACATGTTTTGTAACCAGCGTGTTTCTCAGAAGCAATAAGATTAAGTGGATTAGCTGGTGTGGTCTGTGCCTGGTGGAAAGAAGCTTATTTAAATTAAGAGGGCAGAAAATCTGTGCTTCAGTCCAGAAAGAAGATGGGTTCCACCGAAGACCTTGACTATCCTCAAATCATCTTGCAATACAGCAGTGGATTTTTAGTCTCAAAGGTAAGAAATATAACTCAGTCTTGGATAGATGTCTAGGACTGGAATGTTCAAGGATATCAATTAATGTGTCTGAGAAGAAAAGAGTTCATAATAAAGCATCTTAATACTACACTGACTTTAAACTTGAAATAGACATGATGATAGAAATCTAAAAGGAAAGAAAACCAAAACAACTACAGCAGACCTGGCCTTCAGGATGGACCTAACATTTATTGAGACCCTCTGACATTTGGAGGCTTTCATGAGTAGACCTTATCTCTGCATGAAGTTTTGAAAACTCAGGGGTTTATAGATGATGGTTTGCTGTCTGACTGCTTCACATGTGGAAGGTTCCTTTGGTGGTGGGATTTCTTCCCACTTTTCATTTTTGGAGTCTGAGAAACTTCGTTTGCCTTTTTCTCCCCATCATACCATGCAAAGAACAAAATTTTTCAAATATCATCTGTCCCGAAATTTGCCATGCAGCAGGCTGAGTTTGATAACATTTTTATATTATGTCCCTTCAGATGGAAGCGACTTTGAACACAAAGTGTGTTGTAATGACTGTCTACCAGACAGCATATCATTGAGGCAGGCAGGCAGTAGTTTCAATTTCCTTAATGTTTGTTAATGCTGTTTTCCTGTGTGTGAGTTTGCATAAAACTCCTCTATTCAATTTCAGTTTTAATTTTCCTCACTTGCAATCTACAGTGCTTTCAAAATTCACATTCAAGTCATGCTTTTAAGAAGCAATCTCTACTATATTCTTACTGAAGATGGAAGACTAGTCCTTCTCATGGATGTTACCAAATCATTTGCCGACAATACTAAATTAGGTTGCCGATGATACCACTGATTCCATTGAGGGTGTAGAGGCCTTACAGAGAGATCTTGATAGAATAGAGTACTGGGCAGTCACCAATTGTATGAAATTTAACAAGGACAAAACCCAGATTCTGCACCTGGGAAGGTGTAATCCTGGATGTACTTATAGACTAGGGTACAAGATGCTTGAGTGCAGCCTTGCAGAAAGGGACCTGAGGGTTTTGGTTGATGGTAAGCTCAATATGAGTTAACAATATGCCCTGGTGTCCAAAATGACCAACTATATCATGGGGTGTATTAAGCACAGTATAGCTAACCTGCTGAAAGAAGTGATTGTCCCACTATACTCGGCATTGGTGCAGCCTCACCTCGAGTACTGTGTGCAATTTTGGTCTCCCTAATATAATAAGAATATAAAAATGTATGTGTCCATATCAAACTAATGCTGAAATGCTGAAAAGACTTGCTGAAATTCATATCTGGCCAGAACTTAATATGGGGTAAATGTGGTAGAGATGTTCTGGCTGCATTTGACTTTTTCCCTTTTATGCAGGTCTGTGACCTGGGAGATGAACATCACTAGATCTTTAACAACCCTCTGAACTGTCATCTTTCACGAGCTCTGAAAAGAACTCCTATGTTATATGACGGGTACAGCAATAGAAAGCAGAACATATCTCAGAATCTTGTCAGCAATAAAGGGAGTATTTTACTGTCTTGGTTCAGTTAAAAAGAGAAATGTGAGAGTGGTGAGAGCATTAGGACACTCAATGATTTTCTCTACAGAGTTTCATTTGTTTGAGTAGTGGCTTATCCTCTTGCAGAGATGGCAGGTTTGGCACTTTTTCTTGTCATGCTTGCTACTTTCTTCTGGTGCCAGGCTTTTTCCCTCCTGGCCTTCAGTCAGTGACATTCGGTTGAGAGACTGCCTGCAGCCTCTTACGCTGCTGTCCCAGCGCTGCGAGGATTCATGGGAGCTGCCAGGCATCACTGCTTCCCCAGCGCCTGGTTTAGTGGCTCTGTTTTTCATTTCCCATCTTTCTAACTGTGGAGAGAGGAAACCAAGGAAGGGTAGTCTGCAGTGGTCTCTTGCCTGCTATAAATGCCAAAGTCATGATTCCCAGTGTTTTTGTTCCCGTGGAGCACTAAGAGTGTCACCAGCAGGCTGGAGGTGACATAGTTCACTTACCTCTCATTAGCCTTTGTCTCCTTGCTCTCCTGAACTCTGTGTCTGCGTGTCTGGCTGCCTGTGCACATCTGCTGAAGTTCAGCCTTCTCCAAGGGAAGAGACCCTGCAGGGGCTTTGTGCCTCAAGTTCAGCTGCCATATTTTCGGAGCTTATGTTTTTCAGGATAATAAACCCCAACAGAGTGGTTATGTAATGTCTCTACCAATGTTTGTACTTTCTCTATGAGACAATTACATAAGCACTGAAAAAGGCAATTTTCTTAGAAGGATTAACACTTAAATGTTTTATGATATTTTGTTTTAAAATAACTACTAACAGAAAGAAGCATCAGATATGTGCTGTAACACTGAGATGTTAGACAGGTGTATATACATCACAGTAAAAATCCCATTTAGCATCACATCAAACCTTTGAGCTTTGAAAATACAGCACCAGGCTCTCAGCAAAATCAGTAAGCTCCTGTGGATTTCACCTGGGGGAAATGGGAAATTTCCATCCCAGTCATAGCATCCCCTTCAGCCCTGGTACATCAGTACCTATGTAGCTAAGCAGAGGCAGGCTCTGATGCTTTTGTTATTTCATTGTCTTTTGTGATGCTGAAATATGACTTAACGTAGGGGCTGCTTCTTCCAGAAACTAAAGATTAGGATCTGTCCTAGTAACTCAACTGAAAAGTATCTCGTCTTCTCAGAGCTCAGCATGTGTTTTATTTCTCTTTATTCAACCAGGTGATGGAGTGCTGCTGGTTGAATCACTTCTGAATGAAGATAGAAGTGGGCCTTTAGAAACGCAACTGTATTCCATGAATATGTTGGTCCAGACAGAAGGAAAAGAGCGAACAGCAGCAGAGTACAGCAAGCTCCTCGAGGCAGCTGGCTTTGGAGAGATTCAAGTCAAGAGGACTGGAATGATGCTCTTTTAGGGAGGAAATAATTCTCTCTTCTTTCTTCTGCCCTCTTGCGTACATAAGTGGATAAATGAGATAAGCCATGAACTTAGCTTTTAGTTAAGGTGGTCAATTCATTTGTAAGCTGATGCATTCTCAGGAGAATCGTTGACTGTTGAGCACATACAGATTGTATATCTGAGTATGGAAAAAATAAATTACCACCTGTTCCACAAGAAATTAGCCTTGAAAGAAATGTGTCAGGGAGAGCTTATACTTACTGATCTGTTAACAGTTTCTGCTTCAGGTTTTTTCCCCATTCTTTCCAAGTTTAACACGGTAGCTGACAAAGATGAATTTTAATTTGTACTCTGTTTGCTCCCTGCAAAATGAAATTTTACTGTAGTGAAATGTTCCCTGGGGACTGATGTAGCACAGAATAAATCCTAAATCCTAAATCCTCGTGACTGGTCACTTTTGAACCTGTAATTCCTTTCTAAAGGATAATTCATCCTAAATGAATGTAGGGGCAGCCAATGAAAGTTGATGTTGGAAATGAAAAAAAAATGCTAGAAAATGAAATATTTCTCCTCCCTTTTCTACAGTCTTTGACGCACATCAGTGCAGGGTATCGAGCAGCATTCATAAAAGGCCTGCACACTTACAGGGTCGGCAGTATGATTTGTTATTAGAGGGGTAAACATACTCCTTCCATATCCTCCTTAGGATTTAAGTACTGGATTTCTGGATGTAAATAGCCTATAAGTACCAGATTTCAGGAGGAAGACTGAAGACAGTTTTTCTCTAACCAGGTATTGGACAGACAGGCAAGGTGGTTTTTGCTGTGGATCATCTTATCTGTGGAAAAAGTTCTTCATGCAAGGAGTCTCATGGATGAGGAAATGGACTTGGGGAAGCACAAGTCCAGATTGGCTTTTCTTGTGATAATTTTGGGGGATGGCAGCTTTGGTGGTAAGTGATCAATTCAAGGGCAAGGCAGTGTCCAGGGACAGGTCCATGGAGAAGCCAAGACACCAGGAAGGTCCAGGGGAAGTTGGTATAAAAAAATGATGCTGTATTTCCTTTAGAATATAGAGTAACTTGTGAAAAAGAGAACTTCAGAGCCTAGTGTGATGACTGTTGGGAGGGTGGTGACGCTTCTGCACTGGTAACACTTTTGAGAGCCCAGGGAATAGCAGCTGTGAGGCACAGGGGAAGTAGTGGAGGATCTAATTATCCATCAGGGAACTCGCTGCCACTTGCCATCTGCTATTTCTTTAAATCATTTGGTGAAGTACAGCTTGCAATAGCCCAGATGCCTGGCGCAGGAAGCATTTGGAGGAGGTGGTGTGAAATTAGTATCTGTGCACGTGGCTTGAATGCTAGTTCATGCTGCAGCAACTGGTGTAGTTTCTTAGCAGAGTGTAAGTATAAAACTAGTATAAGTAGAGATTTTTTCCTTGTCAAGGCCTTTTCTCCAAGTCGTGGAAGAAGAAACTACCTTAATTTTGACATGCCACACTTATGAGCACACAACACGGCAATGTTCAAATTCATCAGGCTTTCCTTTAGCTAAAGACTTGGATGTTTTGATGTATTGTCTCAGTTCAAGCTGGAACTTCATTCGAAGAAAGTTATCGTCTGCCAGTGCCTAGCTCTAATGTTTTAGTGCAGTTGTGAACCCTTGTGACTGCATAAGGAAAGCTGGAAGGATTAGGGCTCTGGGAGACAAATAGATCCATATCTTCTGAACTGCTGCAAAGTGCAAAGACAGTTGAATGGCACTATACAGATATAGGCTCTACAGACTATTCCCCAAACCACCTTTCAGAAGTGTTGGCCACCTTTCAGCTCAGGGTCTTTGGATGGAATAGGACTCAATGCACAGCATGCAGATGATCTTATTTCAGCCATCACTTCAGACTCGTTGAATAGGGCATTACCTGATACTGTATTTAGACTATTATGTCTACATGCGGCTGCAAATAAGGTATAGAAACCCCAACAAGCTCTGTCTTGAAACATTTCTACAGTGCATATTTTGGGATGGTCAAGGAGAGATCCAAGTCCTCTGGAAGGCAGGATGATAACAGGAGTCTGTTAATTTTGTGTGACTGTATAGAGACACGTATTAGAATGGCTGTCTCTGTCTAACTGCATATATTCATCTATATCTATCCGTAACAGATATTGCCTCACAGGTTTTAAATTGATACCTTTTCCTGTCTGTGAAGGAGAGTCCTTCCCTTATTTTTTTCCAGGATCTAGCTGAAAATTATCACACTTGGTAGTTCTGGACACAATGTAATGTGCATATTTAAAACAGGGTATGAAGTAAGGTA
>KZ505702.1:1047596-1074628 GCA_002844005.1 Limosa lapponica baueri
GCTTTTGCTTTACCAATTAAACTGCCTTTGCCTCAACCCATGATTTTTTCCTCACTTTTACTCTTCTGATTCTCTCTCCATCCCAACCAGGGGGAGGGAGTAAGTGGCTGGGTGTCCTAGCTGCTGAGTGGGGTAAAACTATGACAACAGCACCACATGAGCTATTCCAGCCAGACCCAGTACAATGGTAAAGAGGAGAGGTAAGTTAGATCCATGTTTTAACTATAAAATCTTCTATCTTGAATAATGAGTGTCTGACATACTCAACACATGACTAGTGCCAGAAGGTAAAAAGAGAAAAAAAATGCTGAATTGTTTTGAACCTTGCAGAGAGAAAAAAAGGTACACTCCTGGACTTGCAGGAGTCCCGAATGTTGTATTGTACATCTAATGTTTCTCTCATGCTTAAAGCGTCATACTTTTCACTGCCTGAGTACCTAACAAAACCATAATTACATATATAATTTCCCTTGAAATTCTGCTGTTATGTTTTTGCATGTTTAAAATCTAAGAGTGCTAAGTGAGATACAAATATATTGTCATCAAGTCAGTTGATGTTTGAAGTAATGACACAGTGTTAGTCATGTAAAGCAAAAGATTTAAGTATAGTTTATATTCGAGATATACATATTCTATATATTATATATGCATGTAAAATGAGATAATTTTGAAATATAAAATATTACAGAATAAGTTTTCTGTTGCTACTTTCTGTTGCTACTGTCTGTTCTTCAGACACATCTGTGTCCGGTTTGTATCCTATTAATTGGTTTCAGCTCTGGTGGAGCCAACATCTCACTTGCCACTAGATGTTGCTGTTGCTGCGCTCGTCTGGCATCAGTGGTGGTTAAGGAAAGAACAGCAAGCTCTACGAGGTCATTTGCGGTCACAATTGATGTACCATGTAAATGACACAGTTTAGCTATCGGGGGTCGAGGTAAAAGTGGTTAAAGAGTCTCTGCATTTGACTCTCAAAAACTGCAAACACACCTTTGTCATGCAGCTCTCGGTCCAGAACCACGCAGGGAACAGTCCCTGGCACAGGGACCCCGGGGTGCTTGGACAGTTCCCCCAGTGCCCCATGCTGGCCATGGAGAGGGCCTGGTGAGTCACCTCTCTCCCTGGCCATTGATGCTGGCCCCAACATGGGTCACCCCTGTCCTGGTGCGGGGCACTGCCTGGCCCTGGCTGTAGGAGCCCATGGAGACCCTGACGGTGGCCTGTGGCAGCCGGCTGCATGAGCAGCTCCTCTGCAGCCCTTGCAGCCCTCATGTCTCCCCCATGCAGGACCTCCTTTTGCCACCTCCCTGCAGGGGCTGGTGCCTCTGACACCATTCCCAAGACCCCTGGGTCTCTGGTGGCCTCCCTGAGGGGCTGCTTCCCCAAGCCCTGCCACCCCGTCCCCTCCGTGGGGTCTGGCTTCCCTCACCAGCTGCCCTGTCATGGCAGCCACCACTCTGTCAGTTCCTCAGGGTTCACTCAGCCAGCAACACTTCTAGCCAGGGCCCTGTCAGCTGCCATAAATGCATGGCAGTTGTTCCTAGACGGGTTACTGATGCCCAAGGCACTTCAGCAAAGGCATTAAAGCAGTGTGCAATGGAGTCTATGGCCCCTGCCCATCATTTGTGGCCATAAGCAGCAAAGGCAGGTAATGTGATCTGCCTGGATTCATCACAAAGTCGGGGTGAAGCCAAGAGCAGGACTGCCCACCACCAAGACCATGCCAGCACACAAGTCATTAGAAGGACTCTACTAGTACTGGTCATTGTCATGGTACTCAACCAGTTTTTCCGAGGATCTGGTCACACCAGAGTTCACCTACTGTACTGTCAACTCATTTAGTATAGGCAGTGGCCCACGCGATACAATTGGAATCTTATAAGTGTTTCTTCAGCTTTCTGCACCCAGATTTACCTGTGATGAGCAGACAGTTCACATAATTTACTCATATCTTTGGATTCATTTTCTGCACTCATCCACGCTTTGGGTGTTAGACTTTGTGTCCCACAGAAGTTGAAGTCATGTTTCTGCATTCAACAACAGCATATGAACAGATATAAACCAGAATTTTTTGACTTTTTGATGATTTCTGAGGTCTTTTGAAGGCAAAAAGCATCATTGGAGGTGGAGATCATGAAGGAACTATGTTTTTCCCTGACTCAAATTGAACCCAATTGTGGTGGTTTGACCTTGGCCAGCAGCTAAGCACCACCCAGCTGCTTGCTTACTTGCCCCTACGGTGGGATGGGGGAGGGAATATGAAGTGAAAAAGGTGAAAACACTTTTGAGTTGAGATAAAGGCAGTTTAATAAGCTTAGGAAAGAGGAAGGGAAAAACAAACAAGTGATGCAAAGGCAGTCACTCACTGCCTCCCACAAGTAGATTGATTCCCAGCCAGCCACCAAGCAATGACTAGCTTCCCCAAACCACCCACCCCTCAGTTTTTATTGCCGAGCATGACATTGTGTCATGCCATATCCCTTTGGTCAGTCTGGGTCAGCTGTCCAGCCTGCTCACTGGGGGAGTAAAGTGGGAAATAGAGAAGGCTTTGGAGACAGTGCAAACACTGCTCAGAAACAGTTAAAACACTGGTGTAGTTAGTCACTGGTGTGACTGTTTTAGTCACAAAACCAAAATACAGCACCATACAGGCTGCTATGAAGAAAATTAACCCTATCCCAGACAAATGCAGTACACCAATTTAAAAGAAAATTCCACAGGGATTCAAGGGCTTAGTATCATAGGATAGTTTGGGTTGGAAGGGACCATTAAAGGTCATCTAGTCCAACCCCCCTGCAATAAGCCAGGACACCTTCAACTAGATCAGGCTGCTCAGACCCCCATCCAACCTGATCTTGAATGTTTCCAAGCATGGGACATCTACCACCTTTCTTGGCAACCTGTGCCAGTATTTCACCACCCTCATTGTAAAAAATTTCTTCCTTGCATCTATTCTAAATCTTCCCTCTTTTAATTTAAAGCCATTACCCCTTGTCTTATTGCAACAGGCCCCTTAAATTTTGTCCCCATCTTTCCTGTAGGCTCCCTTTAAGTACTGAAAGGCCACAATAAGGTCTCCCTGGAGCCTTCTCATGATTTGGTATTGTCAACTAAAGTAAACTTCTGAAAGATCAGTGATATGAATCTGAGAAGAAAATGCCTTCTCTACTCTCTTTCATTGCTGATCTATCATCGTGTGTGGTAGATGCGCTTATGGGAAATCACGATTTTATTCTGAGTATATGATGCCCATATTAAAGTTCAGGTTCCTGGAGTTATGTGAGTGTCTAAGAATACCTTTGTTATTTTCAAAATACCTTTTAATCCCCTATTCAAGGAAAAAGTCCTGAAAACACAGTCTAGATGCATAAATCATAAAATAATGCTAAATAAAAGTGAAAAAAAATCTTTTATTCTTCTAAAGCAGGACTTTTGGTGAATTTAATTAATGACTTTCAAAGTGTGGGTTTGGAAACACTTCCTCTGTGCCTGCCTTCTCAGGATGAGATATTTGTATTTGTGTAAATGTACTTTTAAGGTAGTCCCACTGTCTTAAAGCCTTGACTGAGGCACCTAATTCTCTGATCACCTGGATGAACAACAGAGATCTTCTAGAAATGGTCCTACACACCTGGAGCTTGAACCTTGGAGGATGAGCTCGCACAGGAAGACTATTGAAGAAGACACAGAAGATCTACTGAAAATGGCAGTGTAAGTACCAGGGAGGAGACCAATGTCAGATAGATGATAAGTGACTATCATGAGGTGGTTGAAATATGGACGTGAGCCTGGACATGCTGGACTTTGTTTTTCCAGCTCCTTCATGGAAGCAATACATCCTGTCTGCACAGAGACGGCAGAGTAAAAATGAAATAGGGAGTGGAAGTAGGGTTTGAAAGAAGCCTGTCTACATGGTTCGTTGAAGGTTTGGGTTAGGGTTAGTGTTTGGGTTGAGAGAAAGAAAGCCTCCAGGTGAAGTGGGGCTGGAAATAGGCTGTCAATGGGAATGATCAGCCGCAAAGAGAGCTTGCCTGCAAGAGGATTTTGGTCTAGATATTAGCTTGATGACTTTGTTGAAGGCGCAGCCCAAATCTTGAATTCTTGTATTCCAGATGTGCAGACTGCAAGGCTGGAGGTACTTCGAGATATGCTGATGAAGTCTTATATTTCTCCTTTCCTTCTACCAGGGAAGATGGTGGAAATATCTTATTATTCTTTCCTAATCTGCCTTGCAGGCTTGACCTGAAAGATTGTTTTATGGTGTAAGCAGACATTTCAAATATGACACCTTTCTTCTGAATGGTTTATCTTATTTATGAACTTTTTGACAGAGGTTTCAGATCATCTTTATTTATCTTTTTCGTCATTCTGCATTAAAATTATAATATTTGCCTTTCATTTTGGACCAGAAACTGTTATTTACAGTGTTGGCAACCTTAAGTGCTCAAAGATTAGGAAGGCTTGCAAATCATGAGATTTATTTTTAAAGTGTATTGGCATTTTTAACTTACTTCCACATTTATGAGACTCTAGGACATGTTTTTCACGTTTACGAGCATCTCTGCACAGATACACAGGCTAGAAACCTCTCTGACTCTCTCTTTTAATCCAAGATGAGATTTTACTTGCTTATGATTCTCTGGCTGTCAAGAAAAATCTCCTACCACGTAAAAAAGAAAATAAAATTTAAGGGGTAATGAAAACAGTGAAGCAGTGATATATTCAGCATTGTTTGAGGTGGACTCATCTCATCTGAACCTCTGAAAGTGGTCCCTTGGTTTCCAGGCACTGCAGAATACCATTTTTCCAAAATATTTTGTACGTCAATTTTCCTACAGGGACTAGAAAGCAAAGTGAGGGTGACTGGCTGAGACAGAGACCTCAGATGGTCTTATCTGTAGTGCCTTTAATTCAAGAACAGATGCCTTTCTGAAAGGACACTGAGTGTTCAGTTCAGTGAGTTGTTGAGCTCAGTAATAGGCATCAAAGCATGTGTAAGAAGTCTTTGCAAAGGCTATTATCTTTGTGGGGCTGATCTCACTAGGCTCTCATTATAATCAGAGGAGACTGAACGAATCAGGTACAGAAAGAGTCTGTGTTTATAGCCATCCACAGGAGCCTCCTTGTCCCTTGATTGTAGGAGGAGCATAGGGAGAAAGTAGCCTCAGTTAGGGAAAAGTTGGCCTTTTGTCACATTTTGTGATAGGCACAAAATCAAATCACAAGGCTGTAATGGTCCTTCTTATCCATAAAAGCAACAGGGCACAGTTCACGAACCACTTATGCCTGAGTAGGATCCTGCCCTGTAGATGTCAACCAGGTATTGCAGGAGTTGGGGCAAGTGGTTTTGGAGAGTTTCCTCGTAAGCTGCGGTCACTGTGCAGTGTTCCCTACCTGCGAGTTATGTGGCATGAAGGTGACTTTGCCAGGAGCTGCAGCCTGTGAGTAATGTGTTCTGAATGCTTGCTCGCTTTCCAGACAAAGCGAGGTGTTACATCCTGCAGCAGCCAGGCACGAACGCAAATAATGAAATGAGGCTGACCGAACAGCCAGCAGGGATGTGTGGGGCTGACTCAGGTCTCTGCCCATTTCCCCACCACCACCTTAAAAATAAAGCTGTTCAGAGAAATGATTTTGCTTATTTGACTGCACCAGCAATATTAGTTTCATGCTAAAAAGTAGCCTGAAGGAAGTGGTGGTATCTGTGAATTAATTACCCTTTTAAGTGAATGAATAAAGTGGCTAAATGTGAACCCTCTACATTTTTTACCAAGGAAATGTTAATTTACGCTTGAGTGAGGAGCACTGCAAAATCAGTCTATGTTATATGTTGGGGAAAAAAAATCTTGTACACGCGTGCTTGCAAGGTCTCCCAAACACTTCCTTCCCACAGTGGACATACAACTTCAAGCCTATCTCAGCATCTTCCACACTTGTAATTTCTGTTCTCTTACATCCTTTCCAACTTTGCCACTGTCTGTCATGATCCTTGCTGTGTAAAGCCCCCTGTAAATTGGCGGATATTCAGGGTATGAAGCTGTCACTTCATGTGTTTTTTTCAAGCCCCCTGCATGCCCATGGATTGATGGGACTCAAGAGAAAGTGTTTGGTCTCAGGATGTGGCTAGCTGGTGTGGGCAGGGCACACGCTATGTGCCCCAAATCCTGTCATTCCCTACCTAGGCACAACAGCCTGGCTTAGTAATACAGCAGTAACTCCTCAAATATGTTGGGCAGGTGTCAGTGAAAAGGGCACAGTCTAAGTCCTGAAGACCCTTACACTGTAAATAGGAAGGCTTCCAAAAACAAAATGCAATGAGGTACCATTGATTTCTAGGATGAACCTGGAGGTGGGCAAGGATGTAAAGGCAGAAAAAGAGATAAAACCAGGGCATGCCCATGGACTGCCGCTTGCTCATGTTGCTGCTTCGTTTCCTGAGTCAGCAGATAGGCTAGTCACAGTCACTGTGCTACAGCTGCATATATAAACTGATATTTGTGGTTGATGAGTCAGAGAATTCCTGTCTCAGTCAGTGGTAAGTCTGCCCTTGTCTTCAATAAGTGCAAGAATAGGACATTTTGATTTGTCAGACTTAATTCCCTAAATGCAGTACTTCTGTGGGTTAATTCATTGCAGTAGGAAAAGGCCAACGACACGGACTTAGCACTGCCATTTCTTTGCTGGGAAACCTTGATGTGGTGAGCTCAGAGTCCTTTCTGTTCTTTTGGATGTTGAAGTCATTTTGCCGTGTAGGCATCAGCATCTTTATTGGGAAGATAAGTATCATCTTGGATGGCTGAGCTTAAATGAAAACTCTGCCACCTGCTCTTTAAAATATGCTTTTTTTATTTATTTTATTTTTTCTTCCCCATGAGTTCCAGTATTGAGGATCTGAAAGAGCCTGAAGCCAAGTTGTGCTTGCTAGGTCAGTGACAGAGTAATACTTGACTAGTCTGAATTTAAGACAGAGGCATAGAGGCATTATCAGTCCCACCAGAGCCTCTTCCCATTTTTCTTGATAAATGACAAACACTGTTAAGAAGACCTTTTCCCCACATGAGGAACACACATGTGCTCAGCAGAACTGGCACTGCTGTGTGAGGAGCAGCCACTCTTGCCAAGGTTTCTGCTAACCCTGGTGGTAAAGCTCAAGGATAAACCTGCCTTTGCAGGGATTTTTCTGTGTAATTAAGTGTTTTGCTGTATGCAGGCAAATTAAAACCCTGTTTGCTCTGTGGTTTCCATGTTCCAGCAGGGATTTCTGATGACACCCTTTTATATCTGGGATCTTTCAGCTGCATTTTTGTCTGTCATTGAATGCTTTAATGCATATATTCCAGCAATAGATATGCTGGCATCCTTCCATAAACCTTTACCCGTCCTTAAAGCAAATTGTAATCAGCATAACTAGTTTTAGCAGAACTTTGATTGAGAAATATGATCTGGGAGGCTCTTACACATGGTTGGATAATACAATCTACAAGGTTCTCACTAAAAACATTTTTGCTAATAAGCAATTAACTTTGGACTTTAGTTTTCCACTTGACGAATTTTCAGCTGTGTTGAATTTCCAGCTGTGATAGTGAAGAGCAGTGCCAGCCTTTGAACAAAAATAGTAGGCTGGGTGTGGAAAGATCCCCTGCAAGGCAGAGTTGAGTGAATGCCTTGTATCAGTGAGGGCATCTTGTTTCTGTAGGCAACGGTGAAGGGTAGATATTCAGAGGAAAAAAAAACCCACATGATTTTATGACAGGCTTTACTGCCCCTCTAAGTCTGTTCAGGTGAAGCTGACGAAACATATCAGTGTATTTGAGTGATGACTTGTGCTCATTGATTCTGTGTCATATTGGTTTTCTTGGCATCTCACTGGGTTCTTCCTAAAGCAGTTCAATGGGAGAAGCAAATCGGCTTTTGTAGTTTTTATTCCCTTCCTGCTAATGTTGAAAAGTGGTAGGATGGTAATTTGTGAGTTTTGGGTGATGGCTATACTGTGAAGGCAGTACTCAAATCCGGACCTTGTGCTGGGGTTGGAAGTTTGCTCCAACAGAGGCAGATGGCTCTGATGGACAGAGTTCTTCCCTCGTCTTTCTTCACTGATCCTGTACCAAAGATCCCCTTGCACCTTCTCTGCATTTGTATTTTTTAAAACCTTGGAGTCTTTGCTCCTCCAGAGGATGATCAACTCTTATGTGTCTAGAAGAAACATCACAGTTGTTTTTTGTGAAAATATAAGCAACATGCCATGCAACAGAACTGCTCAGGGCAGCAGGGAACTGGAAGCAGTCACTTTTTTCTTACACCAGTGGGGAATGTCACTGGAAAATACATCTATACACTATAAAAATCCAAGTTCAGGTACCATAAAGAAAAGAAAAATCTGTAAATTCTCCCCCTTCATTTATTAATTTGTATAGGAATTTACCCTAAATTCCCAGTAATGAAACTTAACCAAAAATTGAGATTTTGCCACTTTTTCTGAGGTGAAAATTAATCCATCAAACTTAAATCAGCCATGGTGCAAACACAAAACAAAAGAAGCCATAGAATGAAGGCCTTCACTTTTCACCAGAAGCACTAGTTGCAAGTCCATTGCTTTATTTCTTCCTATTTCTCAGTTCTCACCTTGACATCCAATTTGGGATGTCAGAATTATTTCCCAGGCACTGTAGATTTTAAAACTTCAGAATATGATTTTCTTTTTCTTCCCTTTATTTAGTTTTTCTTTGCCTGGTTCAATTATTAGCAAAGCTCCCAAATGTACTTATGTTCAAGGTATAATCCCGTATCTGTGGAGCAAGTATGTCAGACAGTTTTTCAATCTCCATAAAGTGAAATGGAAATTTTAGACAGCCATCAAAATTTTCTAACTTCTCAATGAGGAAAATCATTGTTCTACTACAATTTAGAAGCCAAAAACTGGGTAAAAAAGATTTTCCCCGCCTCCTTCTTTATTTGTTTATTGGCACCTATGGCCTCAGAGGCTAACATGATATCCTAAAGAACTGGATATGGCTCCTATCCATCATAGAGCATCACCTTCACTTTTCTTTGCAAACCTAGAATGTGACATGGCAGCACCTCCTGTAGTTCATAATCTGAAGCTACCTTTGCTGCTGCAAAGAAGTAAAAATAGCAAACCTGAGAAGTCAGTAAGGAGAAGAATATGTGTCTCAATTCTTTACGCTAGTCCAAGCGCACTACTTGGAGAAGATAATAAACCAGTCAAAAGAACAACACTGTTGTGCATTAAAAGATAAATTGCAGGGAAAATTTGAATTATGGAAGTGAAAGATTACTCAGTGGAAAACTATTTAGAAATTAATTACCTTCATGGAAAAGCAACTGTTAAAACTGGCCTAAGTATTTTTGTTTGACCTTGATTGTTATGTCCCTAGTAAGAAAATCCTAGCAGTTTTCTTCAGAAAAATAGCAGTTAAGGAAGTTGCCATTGGGTGTAGCTATTGTGTTACTCTCTTCCTAGATGATCGTCTAGCAAACACAGAACTGGTTATTTTTGCAAGACAGCCAGTATAGACAAATTATTTCTCCATAATAATTTCAGGTTCAGCAGTGTCTTAGAAGGATGACAGAAATCATACTCATTATTAGCATTCCCTACAGCGTGAAAAGGAAGAGTATACCATAAACCCATTCTTGTAACTGATGCATATTTTAATCATTGAACTGTTTAAAAAAAAAATACATACAGTACATTTTGTGCTTGAGTTTGAAGTTGGCATACTTGAGGAGATGTGTCTTTCCCTAGTTTGAATAAATTTGGTTTTGAAATAACAATGATCTGGAGGAGTGGAAAAAATCCACTTAAAGCTAATGAAACCTCGAGAGTATGCAGAGGTGTCTCATAAGCAGATTCTGTGTGCCTAGCAGAACTTGTTGTTCTACTCCCACGTGATTAGTCGTTCTCATGGGAATAAAGGCAGCAAAATAAATGGTTCTCCCCCCCTCTCCCTCCTTCCACAGCATATGGGACACTGAGATACAAGCATTCAGCTGCTTTTAAAAATGTTAGCAGACAAAGTAAGAGAAGTAAGATGCTCTTAGGACTAGGCCAAAATAAGACAGTGACCATTGAATCTTCTCAGACCTATTGAAGAGCTCACCACTTCTAGACCAATGCCTATGTACAAATTTAAAAGGCTGAATTTATGCTGCTTAACAAACCTTGACTGTATTGTATATCTAACATTAAAAACATCACTATCAAGATAGGGGTATGATGCAACAATAAAATTACTTGAAGAGTGGTAGAAATAAGGACTCTTCAGAGCTTCTGAGATTTAAATGTTCAGATAGCAGGGTGAAGGACATTCCTCCTGTATCAAGGTCTAATCTGCTCCCTGCTCTTCAGTTGCAGTGCAAGACATATGACTTCCTGGGGAAGGACAGAAGAGTCACATTCTCTCTGATTTTCTTGTAGGTTATGGAAGTAGAGCTTGCAGGATGGAAAACGTGGTGGCATAAGTGATGTCTGGGAGACCCTTTGTGACTCTGCATTGTGCTGTGTCTTCACTTGAAGCCATAGCTGCCTCCAGGTGGGGATATGGTCTCTGTAGTCACACTGAACATCTTCAAACACACTTCTGGTTTTAGCACTAACAGCTTCATTTTTCAAACTAAATTTTTTAAGTGATCTAAAGCTGACTTCTGAGCATCTTGAAGCTTCAGCTGGCACAGCAGTTTTGTTTCTGGAGTACTATAAAATACCTGTAAGAAAAATAATTAACTTTATTGCTCTAATTTGGTGTTCATTAAAGAGAGGGATTTCTAACCCTGACTTGCACTAACACACAGTACAACCACATGTTTTCATGCACCTTCACTCAGGTCTGTGTGCCTACAGACCCTTCAGCACTCGTAACTATGTAGTGTCAGGGAATGACCTTTGCCAGGATGCAGGGAAAGGTCAGGCTCCAGGCCAGGATGATAAGGAAGGAGCACAAGTGACAAATGAAGATGGGATTCCTTCAACAGAACCAGTGATAGTCACTAATCTTGGTCTTAACCAGAACCATTTCCACAGCCATTTTAAATGGACAGTTATCTGTTCAACTATCAATCAGTTTACTGTGATCCAAGTTACTTAAGACATGATAGTTGAATGGAAATAGACAATCAGCTGCAGTGAATTATTTGATTATTTTTCAAAAATTTTTTAGACAATCAACTAGAATGTCCCTAAGACTCAGAAACCTACTAGTAGAGTAAAAGAATATTCAGAATTTTATATTTGACCCAGAGAATTATAGGAAATGTGGGTACAGATTCAAGAAACTCAGAGTCGCAAAGAGTGAAATAAGCATGTTGTCCTTTTGAAAATAGTAATTCTGTCCGTGGATTTAATAAGGTGTATTACAAGATCCTATGCTATACATATGGTTATTCTGTATCAGAATATTGATAAACAATACATAGAAAACATCTGTTGTTCATAAAAAGCAAACTGTAGCTAGAAGGATAATTGGTGAATTATACTTTGCCCAGTTAAATCACTGGAAGGACAAAGAGCCTTTTTTCTGCCCTCATTTTGGCTCTTGCAATGGTTCTGCTACCTATTTTAGCCTTTGATCTTTCTACAGACAGGTGTTGATCAGGTAAGACCTCATCACCCTCCTTCTTTCCTAGCCGCAGGAGAGCCAGGGAGGGTCCTGCAGTTCCTCCTCATTCAACAGCAGAATCAAGTTAACATGGATGAAGGAATCAGGTTTTATTTATGCTCTCGTGACATTTTCAGGAGTAGAGCATCTCTGTGATTTTTTTACATTGTACCTCCAGACAAAGCCTGCTTCCAGGGCTCTGGCTGTGATGACTTTTTCAGTTGCATTGAATTAGAAGGACATTACAGAGTTGTGGTACTAAAAGTTACATTGGAGGATAAAGATGAAAGAAAAGGAAAGTAAAAAAGACTAAGTAAGTGTGGTGTTTGTAAGAACAGAGAACAACCTAATAACCACATTAAAGATAATGAGAATGAACGTTAAAAGAATTACTTGTAGTACTTAAAACAGTACTCCACTACGAGAAAGTGGGTGGGAGAATTGTCAAAGACAATTTTTCCTAAATCCTATGTAGCCATTCAAAAATGGTTTCCAAGCAACCAGAACATGTAGATAGCCCCAGGAGTAAGAGGTATTATGAATGCTTAGAGACATAAAGAAGAAGAGAAAGACAAAACAGAGCTGGAGTCAGGCTGGGAAGATGCTGGAGTGGAGGGCTCCCCTCATGCAGTGCCAGCACTGCAGCCAGTGAGGCAGAGGATGAGCAGCCTCGTGCTCAGAAAGTCCACCAACAGAAGGAAAATGAAGAAAAGAAAGCATTCAGGGAGTGTAAGAACCTAGATGAAAAGCACATGCTTTTCTCTCTTTCAAACCTCCCATTAAAACAAATGGGCAAGAATACATATCTGGCTGGATGTAATTATCTTTATTTTGCAGAAGACTGACATTTACAGTTCCCCTGTACTTTACTCTAGCTGTTTAAGAAATGTTCTTGTTAGCTTTTGTCCAGATCAGTAATTGTTCACTGTTTATTCTGGCAAATCTTTCATTAATGGCTGGATTTAATCACAAAGGAAAAAGATAAGTGTCTAAAAAATTACTAGTTGGCTAGATATGTAGCAAAAGGTATATAATTGAGTAAATTTGACAGAAAACACTGAAAAGCTGGTCCAAATGGTTGTAATATTGCCAGCCAGGGTAAACTGGATTTGTAGAGTATGGTTCTGTGAACTCTGAATCATTGAAAACAAGCCACAAACCTCCTTGTATCATCACTGTGGAGAAAACTTGGATATATTTTTTAAAATCTATATATAACCAAAAAAGTAACTCCTCTAGTTTACACACTAGAACAGGTTGCCCAGAAAGGTTGTGGAGTCTCTATCCTTGCAGATATTCAAAACCTGTCTGGACATGGTCCTGGGCAGCCTGCTTTAGGTGGCTCTGCTTGAGCAGGGGGTTTGGACCAGTTGATCTGCAGAGGTGGCTTCCGACTTCAACCGTTTCTGTAACTCTGTGAAATATAGGAGGGTCCATGTCAACAAGTTTTGAGGTAAGAACTTTTACCTATTGTCTCTTTGTTTTACCCTGTTTTTCCTAAGTATGTGGCCCCCCTGACCTTTCTTTTAAAATTCTCTAAGTGCAGCCTAGGAGAGTACAGCACTCCATAAATCATGGGATTGAAGCCTCCTGAAAGGTGCTCCCAGCTGAATCCAGTGGCTGTATAGCTAACAACCTGCATGCTGGGGGTCCAGATCTCTTCCTTGCTACATCCATCTACCTACCTTTCTTCTTGAGATAAATCTGCTAATTGCCGTGCATGTACATATCTATGTACATTTTCAGCTGGTTTAACTGTGGAAGGTTCTCAATGTCAAATTTCTCCAATCCGCTCTTTATGTTATATAACTCCTCACAGTAAATACATTAAGTAATGTATGTCTCAGTACTGATGCGCCAAACATCACCCACACCAGTTTAAGGACTGCCTATTTTCTCACATTCGTAGGAATAAAATATCTCCGTGGCCTTTTCCCCTAAATCAGTTTTCTTTAACATAGGTAACTGCAGTCAGTAGTTACTAGGGGAAAGGATGGACTGACATACAGCACACAGGCCATAGGATTGTTTATCCTCATTTCTTTAGGAAGCGAGGCTAAAATTATGATGTTTTCAGCTGTTTTGATAGGAAAGTGGGAAGCCTGGAACATTTTTCTTTGTTACTTTTTTTTTGGAGTGTAGTTTAGATCTGGGTAATCACCATGAACCCTTGACATTTCAGTTCTTACAGAGAGGGCTAGGAGCCAGAGGAATATGTCTTCCAGTCTCAGAGGAGCTATCTCTTTGTAAAATGTCTGCTAATTACTTAGGCCAAGGCAACAAAGGCTGAGACCAACACATTAAATCTGAATGGAAAACCATCCTAGAGAAGGTGGTAACTCCTCTACAGCACTCATGGTCTTGCGCTTTGCGTGGTGCTTTGTCAAATGTCTCTGGACATGTTCCCAACATGGACAAAATTTAAAATTTAATAATTCTTTTAGCTAATATTTTTCATCAAAATGTAATTTCCAAAGCCCTAGTTAAGGGCTTTGTTAAGGGCCAAGTTAAAAGCCCTAGATTTAAAAAAAAAAAAAATAAAAAATAGGAAAAATCAAAAAAGAAAGAACTAAAAAGAAAAGCCAGAATGTTCTGAAGGACTTATAGCTGCTATACCAAAGTTGACTGTCTTTGGATTAGTGAAGATATCCACAGCTGAAAAAGACTGTGGACCTTGTTGAATGTGACTGAGTCAGAAAGGCCTGAGTATATTCAGTACGGAAGAACACAGATCAAATTCTCCATCTTCCAGGTTTCTTCCTGAAGCCATGTATTTCTTGCATCTTTCTTGAGAGAAGCAACATATGGCACATCCACTGCCACCTTGATGTCCAGAAGCCACCTTCTGCCTGAAGGAATGTCAGCATGATCAGCTTTGAGGTTTCATATAGTATCTGGCACAACAGCCGAATTTAACCTTAAGTAAATCACTATTACAGCGAGATACAGTCTACAACAATTTACCTTTATTTACTCACAAGTTTTCCTGTCAGTGACCAAGAACCATTTCAACAGCTAATGGAAAACATAAATCACATCCTCCTTTGATGTATCTGCAATGTGTATCTAGACAATGATTTAATTACCAAAAAGCACTCTGAGACTCTGCTCCACCTCTAACTTTTTTTTGAACATCCGAGGATTTTTTAATAGATACTCTTGTGTAAATCAGTGATGATCAGCTGTGATTTACATAGGCTGTTAACCTCTTAATGTAGTATTTGATTTCCATCTTAATTTCCCACTATTTCCTTATGAGTAAGAAACTTCACACAGCCACTTCATCTTACACAGCTCCATTTTTGCCTGTCTAAAAGGCTTTTCTCCATTCTGGGAGTGAGGTACCATAGGCATTTCACTAAAATGCTGTAGAATCACAGAAGTGGCTGAGCTGTATACAAAGTATCCTACTTCTGGCTCTAAATTGAGGAGAACAATTTGTTAGAAGAACTAGAAACAATTCTGAATGCTTTGAATTGAGTTAGGAAAAGATATGGTTCTGCAAAAATACAATAAGTATAGACTTGATTCTCCAATCTGTTATCCTAATTTTTTGTTAGAGTAACCTCATAGTGGAGGAGTTAAAACAATACACAGCTAAGACAAGAGAGATGAGAGCTGGACTCCTGTGAGTTTTGGGAAGCATGCTGCAGTGCAGTGCCTGATCTGCACTGTTGAATTCAAAACACAAGAGAAAGCACTCGTGTTAAACTGCCTAATCCCACACCCTCATCCCCTTTTTCAACTACAGGTAATATTTTCATCAGGCAATTTGGGGAAGGAACATTTCAACTGAGGACAAATTGCAGAAGACGACCTGTTTCTGTTGGATGCAAATGTAGTTAGTTTTGAGCTGATAAGGATTAAACAAGATTGAAAAGACAGTGGTTTTATTTTTTTTATTATTATGCAAAAAAGAATGTTGAGTAAGAAAATCAGCTGGCTGGGAAGAATAAGAGGGAAGCTGGGAAAAATAATAGGCAGTAAAATACGAAGGAGGAAAAAGCAGTCAGATTGGGGGAAAAAAACAGCACCAAGAAAAAACTAGAACAAAGTTGTTTTGCTTTTTTTCCTTAAAAACAGAAGTCTTGGACAGGGAACAATGGAAAACTAGGAAATGGCCCAGTGGATGCAGATCTAGGCAAGGCTGTAGATCTTTGCAAAGATGCCGAACGCGCAGACTACAGAGGGGCTCTGCATAGATACTACAGTCTGCTCTGATAAATCTGATTGCAGGAGAAAGACTGCATATGGATATTCACAGAATACTGAATCAACACAATAGCGATACGCATTATAAAGTTATCCCAACAGGATCTGAGAGGGCCGTGGGCCTCGTGCTTAATGCAAGGCCACTGTAGGGACACTGGGTAGGGGGAGCTCTCTGTTATATTTAATTATGTTTTTAAAGAAGTGCATTGTTTTCTAAGTCATTTGGGAAGAAGGGGTTTGTGGGCAGAAATAATTCAGCATTAGAAGGAAGATCCCAGTGAGAAACTATTTTTGTATGGGCAGATGGATTTGAAACTGCAGTTGGCTCAGTGCTGTTCCTAATCTATAATAAGAAACTGTTGTTCTGTGTGATATCCTGGCCATATGCTAAAGCCAGAGGATAGTCTATTATAAAAGAGTGAAGAATAGTTTTTCTTTCTGAATTTGTTCATACACTCTGTGGCTCGTGTTTCTTCATCAGACAAGGAAAGCTCAGAGGATGGAAGCACATACTCCTCTTGACTGCTGTCTTTATCGTAAGAATGGAACATTCTCCATCTTTCCTGAAAAATGCGGTTTTCAAAAAAGACAAGAATGAACCGAACTTTCAAGCTCAGAGGTTTTAAATAACTCCATCTCTCAGACCTGTACTCCACTTTATGTCATGCTAGTGGGAGGGAGTACAAAGCACTTTAATTGTATGGAAAATGTACAGGCGACTAGGGAGAAAAGAAAAAATAGAGTGTTTTCTCTTTGTGCCATTACGTCAGACTTTTTTGAATGTACTGTCCTAGATAGCCGTCACTTTCTTGTCTACTCTTCTTCTTCCCAAGAAACACTGTTTTCATTTACAGACTTTTTTTCCTTTGGAAGGTAGAACGAATCCAGATACATGAATAGGGTCAATCAATAAGAGTCTGATGCCTTGAGGAGAGCACCACGACAAAAGCGCAAGCTGGATTTGTAAGTGGCAAGGGACAAGACCAGGATCAAGCACAATTACGCCAAACTACAGGATAAGGAGCTGCTACAACTTAGCAAGTAGAAAAAGTAGATAGGAAAAACACCCTAGACTCATTCTTTCTTTGGAAGAGAGCTTACATGGAGCCTAGGACACTAAATTGATATGTAAGAGTGGATATACAGAACCACGGAAAGAAAAATGGAAGGTAACTCTAGGGGCACTAAGCAGCTACCCCAGAACCTCCTTACAGTCCTTTTGACTTGTGAAGGAGACTGGCTGCAGAAGAGAAATCACTTGTGCATCCTCAGTCCCTCACTATAGCAATCTGTAAGCCAAGGGGGAGATCACAAAATGACAATTATTGACAGGCTATATGCAACAGTGGACAATGACTTCCTGGCTGAGGACACTTGCAGAGCAGCCTGGACAACGTGAAACCTTGCAAGGAACCTGGCAGAGTACCTCCATTATCACATATTACAACTGCTTTCACGTTTTTGTAGTTGTAGAGTTTCACATTGCCTATTGAGATTTATTTCTAGAAACTGCAGATGCTGTAGTTGGTAGACAGTTCTGTAAATATGTCTTTATATAAATTTATTTAGCTCATTTGATCTTGTCATGGTTGTGTTAAGAAACGGAGACTGGATCCTGAAGAAGAGCAAGGAATACTTGGGTGGGCTGGAGCTACTGCTCCTTGTGTCAGGTGTATTCTGTTTTCCAAACACAAATGCTATAACATTCTCCTTCTTAGCCTAAACATAAAATTTAAGAAAAGGTACAAATATTGCCAAGAAGTGTGTTTTAGTCAGGAGGAACATGGAGTTGGTTGAAATATTTCGACTGAGCTACAAAATCTGTACCTTTTGGCCTGTGTCTTTCTGGTTTAACATCCATTTTTCAACTGATAAACTTGCTGAAAAGTATGTTAACAATCAGAAAGATATGTAAAATTTCAAGTGAACTAGGACTTACGAGAGTTATAGTATCACATCAAGGTTCTGGGATTCAAGTAAGATGGCTCAATATATAGCTCTGTTTCAAAAGGTGGACAGATCTAGAGTTAGGTTGATACATACCTATCTGGTCCAGAAAAATGTCGTGTTAGCATTTCCAAGACAGCTGCAAGTTAAGTAGTGCATCTGTACTCCGCAGGACAATGTTCTGCAGGTGCTAGCACCAGTCCCAAGGGGTAGAGGAGTGAGAACAGTGCTGACCATGGGGTAATGTGCCCTAGTTCTCAGGACAGCTTATTGGTTTCGGCAGCACATCTCACTGACATCATTATCCTCCTTCCAGGCCAGCAGCTGACTTGGGCAACTCAGCGCCCTTCTCCACTTTTCAGGTGTCGTGGTTTAACCAGGCAACTAGGACCATGTGGCCTCATGCTCACTCTCCCCAGATTGGATGGGGAGAGAATAGAAAGATTAAAAGTGAGAAAAAACTCGTGGGTTGAGATAAAGACAGTTTAATAAGTAAAGCAAAAGCCCCACACACAAGCAAAGCAAAACAATGAATTCATTCCCTGCTTCCCATCAGCCGGCAGGTGTTCAGCCATCTCCAGGAAAGCAGGGCTCCATCACATCTAACAGTTACTTGGGAAGACAAACACCTTAACTATAAATGTCCCCACCTTCCCTTTTCTTCTCCCAGCTTTATATACTGAGTGTGACGTCATATGGCATGGTATATCCCTCTGGTCAGTTGGGGTCAGCTGTCCTGGCTGTGTCCCCTCCCAACTTCTTCTGCCCTCCCAGCCTACTCGCCGGTGGGACGAAACGAGGAGCAATAAAGGCATCAACTGCCTAGCAACAACTAAAAATAGCAGTGTGCTATCAACAGTATTTCTTATCCCATATCCAAAAACATAGCATTGTACCAGCTGGTAGTAAGAAAGTCACCGCTATCCCAGCTGAAACCGTGACACGAGGACACAGTTGCAGTGCTCTGTAATTGCCGGCTTCGTTTGGCTTTACCACGTTTTTCTTCTAAATCTCTTACCAATGTCACATGTTATTTAGCCAAAAAAGTTTTTTAAAAATGAAAATATATATCTTTGTCACAGACCTAGGAATGAGCTGATTTTCTTGACAAAATCTATTCTTGGCTTTCCAGACATTAACCATTTCCAGTGCAAATGGAGTAACTTTATAATCATACCTGGTCTGTCTTTCAGGCCATTTTGACTGCAGCATGAGCTTTTCTTATATAACAAATATTATTTGCATTTAGAAAGGCTGAGGGATACACCTTATTATAAATTAAACTGTTTATAAGCAAATGAGAATCAACTAATATAGTGGATTATAAAGTATGTCTCTTTATTGCCTAAGGTCCAGAGAAAACTCTTAGATCTAGTAAAAAAATAGAGGAAAATGGTTGTGAATATTCAGCTCTTTTATTCCACAGGTCTGGAAAATGTTGCTTATACAGCCAAAAGTTTTCAGTTGTGATTTTACAGAAGCTGTTTTGTTTTCCACACCCATTTCTGCCCTCCTCCTTGTTTGCCTGTTTCTGTAGTAGTTTACTGGAAAAATATGATGCAAGAGAGAGATATGAAAAATTCAATTTTCATGTTTTCATTTTCATGGGAAAATATGACATTAAAAAAAAAAAGTTTGACTTTAGCATAAGCCCCTCTTAAATTAATGTTTATTGGAAGATGTTCAACCACCTTCAAAAACAGTAAAGTGCTAGCTAGTAAGAACAGGATGCTGGGCTGTCCTGGCTTTGCTTTGCAGTGAGGTTGCATGCCATTGCATGAAATTACTCATTTGAATGGGCTGTAAGAAACAAAGGCTGAAAATCTCTCTTCCTGTCAGACTGCTGTGCTAGAGAAGATTGGGAATGCCATTTTGTTTTCAAATAAGACCTGAGATATTGTGAGATCTATTGTCTCGAAGGGCAAGACATGAAGCTTATTATGTTAAAACAAGGGGAAATAAAATAAAATGAAATGTTTTAAGGGGGGCTTGAGGGAGGGACAAAAGGGGCATGTGCTTCATTAATTTTAACTGATGAAATAGAACCAAATTAAGATCAAGTAGGAATGAACTGCCTACAACTCTGAAACAACAGAAGGGATTCTTTGATGTGATGCTGTATATAATTGGTTTTTTATCAGAAATTGAGAGGTGTAATATAATCTAGAAGTTAGCCTAAATCTAGGAGAGACAAAATTGGCTGACAGCCTATTCATGGTGGAAAGAGTAAGAATACATTGTAAGACTGCAGAAATAGAAGCAGCACTCAAGAAACGAATCTGAAAGGGAAGAATGAGAATAAACTCAATGAATAAAAACCAGGCACTCTGAGTTTTGTGTTACTGTGTAGGGAATGAAGGCCTAATCCCTTCATGTGAGCTATTTCTGATCAGACCTATCAGATTCTACTGCCTTTTGCAAGCTCAGGTGGAGGACAGTAATGTTTGCAGACAGTAACTTGGATGCTTATGGAAATGGATAAAAGATAGTTTGACATCAAACCCAGACATTATCATTCTGTAAGAAGAAAAGTCCTAAGATTAGAGGAGATGAGACTTACGTGTAGAAAGACTTCAGCCCTGGCGGACAAAAATTAGGGTATTAGCTATATTCCATAGGAGAAAATGTTATTTGTGGTAATGTTAACAATAAATAAAGCAGAGGTTTTAATTTGGGATAAATTCTTTCCAGACATTCAGGAAACCATTTGTGACAATCACTATTAATATGAATAATTTTGATACTTCAAAATGTCCTAAAGTGTTTGTTTTGCCAGACAGACATCCAGATACCTGAAAATACTGAATATTTCTGCCAAGAACTATTTTTTTCACAGATGAAAAAAAAAAAAGTCACATAACACTAATTACACTGTGACAATAACTTTAATTCTGCGGTTATGTTGTTCTGAAAAGAGAAACATAGGTATTGATTGCCAGAAAAGCCATACTTTTTATGACACTAGGTCAAAGAAGCTCATGAAACCAGCAGAAACCAGGATGCTCTCAGGAGATGGCTGTAGTGGAGCACCATAAAAGCAATTATAAATTTACCAGGCTGACTACAGGGTAGAAGCAGTTATGAATTTATTAGCCTGACCTAGAGAGAGATTAAGTGATTGAGGAAAAGACAGGATTAGATTTATTGATCAAAAATGTAAAAGAGTGGGTTCAAATAAAACAGTTAAGTCAATACAGTGTTTTTTCCTCCTAACACAGTTCAAATGACTGTCCTGCACCTGAAGCACTGAGGTTTACTTGTTTACGTAGCTCCAAACACTTGCGTTGATGAGACAAGACAACACTTTAAACCCACTCTCGTTACTATCAATCCTTAGGGCCATATGCAGATGCCCTTCATCATATGGGGTATGATCTCTTTTTCCCAGTTATATCATTTAAAATGTGGTTTTGTGCTGACAGCTTCTTCCAGAACTGGGTGTACTTCCAGAGCATTTGAAAATGTCCATCAAATTCGGAGGGGAAAGAAGCACGAGACTTGCAAAATTTTACAATTTTTCCACATTTTCCTTTTTTTTCCCCCAAAAACTCATCATACCTCTCTTTTCTTCATAGCTTAATGTTTCTATTCGTTATTAAAAAATTCCTTCCCCAACTATCCCTTCTTTATAAAGTAAAATTTTCTAAAAGAATCTTCCACTTCTGCTCTGATATGCTCAAAGATGCCTAAGGGGAGCTGAACTAATTTCTGAAGGGGAGCTGGTAAAATCTCAGGCATAATCCGCAAGATGGTAGTGAATAAGAAATGAAAATAATTCATTAAAAATGAGTCTGGTAATGAATTCTTTGAGAGCTGGAATTTTTTTCTTAATGATGTGGAAGGAAGAGAAAGATCTTTTCAGAAGAAAGGTAGTAAAAAGGACATAAATCTAAATTTTTTATTAGCCTAAAGTAGTAAAAGGATGGCAGCATTGGCTGAACTGTTTTCTTGGCCATGCTATATACTCCACCAGGGAAAAATAAATGCAAACAGATATGCCCCTAGCCTTACTTCTTGTCATTAGAGGTTAATCTCAAATCTTCCCTTGTCTCACGTTTGCTCAACGCATCCATTTGCTGTTAAGCTAGTCATTCAGCAGGTGTGCTTGTTGATCTTCTACAGCAAATTCATGATGTGTCTCCCTTTTGCTTCTCTACAGTTTCTCAACAAATACCTCTGAAAAACTCCATACTGGGCTGTCATTTAGGACTTTAGGACCTTGGGGCAAATGCAGATTTACAGGGCTGGAAAGCTGTGGCTGCAGACAGTACGTGCACTCCAGGGCACACAGGCACAACCACTCTACCTCTTCTTCTGCCAACGCAAGCATATTCCCAGTGCAGCTGGGTCCTGCAGTTTTAGGATAGTATTGTTTCAGCCTCCTACAGGACACCTACTCCAAATTGATGGGGGCCAGGACCCAGCAGGGGTTTCTCCTGAGGGTCACCATGCCCCCACCGAAAGGAAAGGTAAATGCAGGGGAATCAGCGCTAAAAGCCGATGATGAGTGTGGAGAGTAGGTGGAGATTGGTTCCTCGAAGGATGATATGACAGGGAGTGACAGGAGATGGGTGTTTCATATGTCCTCGGTCTTTCTCAGACACTCATTAATTGGGTTTGAGTCAGGAATGGTGGTTCAGACTTTATTTAACTTAACCATTGCCCTCCCCTATTACTAATCATGCAGTGACACTTCATCTGTCATGTCTTAACAAGCTGGAATGTTGGAAGCTGTGGCACATTTCTCAAGAACAGTGAAAAATGATTTGTAAGAGCATAATTTCAGATTCATAATAGCAGTGTTTTCATTGATTAACATATACACTGGCTGCTGTATATTTTGTAGGCTGTCATATGTATCATCATTGTCCCTTTATCTGTCTCCATATAGTATTTGTTCTCTCAGACACACCAATAGTTTACAAAATGATTGAATGTGCCTTTAAATAAACATGAACAATATGGAAATGATTATAATAATTGTTTTATCATTTTGGCTGCTATTTATCAGCTCTCTCACAGCTATTAGGAACAGATTTACCCTTCAGACGAGACACCTTCTATGAGATCTGTCAAAGCCAATGCCTGCAAGTACCTCAGTAAAATCAGCCATTTAACCCAGCCAAATTTTTCTGTCTTTCCCTATGTAAAATACATGCAGTAACCTCTAAGACAATGACAGTGCAAACGTACCAAAATCTCTCCAACACTTGTCAGCTGTCAGATCCCTTGCTCAGGCCACACTTTTCTGCTGAATCCTTGCCCCACTGGGTAGAGCTGAGAAGGAAAATCTCAAAGGAGCCAGTCAGGGGTCCCCGAGCCATAAGCCCACCCCAGGCAGGGAGCAGGAGAGCCCGTACCGGCAGGGCAGTCCAGCGTGAAACACTGCTGCTGAGGGCTAGAGGAGCACAGGACAGCGTGCAGGAGCACCAGCTCCCTGCCTCTCTTTTCCTCTTTGAGGGAATTGTGATAATGAAAAGCAAGAAGAAATTCTCTCTCTCTCTCCCGGCAGGGAAACTTGCTTATTTCAGAGGAACCCTCACTAGCACACTTCAAACAAATCTCTTCTTTCTTTGCCCTGATTTAAAGAAGATGAAGTCAGCAGTAGATCGGCCTTATAGCAGCTACAAACAATTCTTTTTTTCCCTTCCCTTTCCTTCCTCTCTATTTTCATTGTTAAATGACGATGAAGCAACACAATCAAGCTGAAAATTCCTTCCTTTTGTTTTGCTTTCTATTTTTCACTCCAGTGGAAGTGACTGCTCGTTGGTGCAAGGCTAACAATTACAATAATTTATCCCTGAAGGGATTTCAGATCATATTCTTCAGAGCTGAAGCTTCTCTTTATGGCTTTAAAGTTGGGTTTTTTTAGTTGTTGATGTTCTTTTTAATTAAAGGTTTCAACCCTTCAATTTTCATCTTGCATTTGAGCCATTGTAGCGTGCTTCAGAAGCTTGCAAACTAAACTTCAAACAGAGGGCCTGTTCCTGCTCTCTTTGAAGTCATGACAAACCTCCTGTTGATTGCAGAGAGGGAAACTGGACCAAAAGCACAAAGCACTTTTATTTCTTTCGGATTTCTTCAGTTACCCAGCTATTGTACCATGTATCAGAAGTGCTGCAGACTTTTGTGGGCAAACCAGATATATCATTAAAACAACTTCCCTAGCAGCAGCTTATTAAGCTGCTATTTAAGCCCAGTTAAGGGTCATTCAACGACAGCTTTGTCTGGTCTCTGCTCAACAGGCTAAACAGTCCAGCTGACAGATCTTCTTATGGCCTATCGCGGAGCAAAAAGAGAGAGCCCAGAGGTGCTGCGACAGGCTTCTGAGATCAGTGGTCCCAGAGCAGGCTGCCAGGCAGAGCTCCCAAGGTGGCTCTAGTGCTAGAAAGTGCAAGTGTCCAGGGCGCACCTCTCTTCTCAGTAACATCATGGTTTCAGTAATTCTCAAATCACGCTTTCTCAGAATTGCTGTTTTTGTAAGAAACAGTAGGAAAAGATAAGGACTTTGGCTTGATTGAGCTCAAAACCCTTTATATTCTATTTTAAATGGCATTCCCTGCAGATTGCCAACTTTGCTTTCCTGCCAGCTCTAATCAGAAAGACATCTGAAATTTGTCAAGTGGGACACAATACTTGTCCTAAACTTCGAAAAATTAGCTGTTGTAGTCTGACAAGCTATCTTTGATAAGAGTCACCAGAATAAATGAAATGACACTATCTTGGAAATTAAAGATGTGTCAACTTCTTTAGCCAGGCCATCAGCAGAGATGAGTCTCCTTATGATGAAGAAGTAAGGCACACTTGGGGGTTATCATTGCCTGCATGTTGTGTGCTACACACTGACATGACTGCTGCTTAGTTCCTCAAAATGCATCCCACTAAAGTTGTACCAGCCTTGCTGAAGTTCAATGCTTTCAAGATGATTTTCATCTATCTATCACTCTTTTTCTCTATATGTTCCTGTCCTGATCTTTCTGACTCACTCCTTATCTCTCTTTTCTTCAGATGAAAGTGCAAAGAAATTGTCCTGCTGGGAGAACATAAAGAGAATATGTGTTCAGGAACGTGTCACTGGGGTAGTGACTTCCATTAGTGGTTGGCTTAGGAGAGTGTTACAGATTTCCAAGAGCTAGTCTGGCAGTACTCCATGTGGGAGAGGGAAAGGAGCAGCTGCTTATCAGGACTTCGTGATATTTGTCAGGAATAAAAAAACACGTTGGAAATCTAATTCCTGTAAAGAAGGATGGCCATAATTCATCAAAGCTGCCAGGGCTGGGGTCCCTCTCACTCGACAAAACTGCGCCGTGCACACCCAGCTTCCTGAATTGCCAACAGAGAGAAGAAGGAGCATCCTATTGTGTGATTCATTTGACCTATTTTAAATGACTTAGATAGTTGTCTTTAATTGTCTTTAGGATAAGAATGTCTGCAACCTGGAAGTTCATACTTGCCTCTGTTGGTTATAAATGTGCAGAAAATGCTCTGCATCCAAAGAAGAAGGATCAGGCATTACCAGCTGACAGTGCCCCAAGAGCCATGCTCCTGAAGTGAAAATCACAGGCCTGGAAATTGCTTAAGAGGTTAGAGTCAGCAGAGGGACCTGTGTTCAACTGCAGCGTGGTTCAAAGCAAATCTCCAATATGAATATTTGCTGGAAAAGAACTGCATGGGATGAGACATTTGAGCCAGTCAGTTCATAGGCAATTTTATAGGTGCTGAGTTCTAGGGTGGTCACTACTGGCTTTGGGCTGCGAATGGTAACCTTTGGTGTGTGAAGCAAACAGGGAAACAGCATCTGACAAATGTCAATGTCACACTTAATGTGTGGTTTTGTGCAACAGTTAAAGGCAAGAAATTTTTCTTCAAACACTTTGTGTTTATATGTAACTTCTCTGAGCTCCCAATGGCATATGCCTTTCTCTCAGTCACCTCCATTGTTCACATCTGACTTTTACTTGTTAAAAAGAAAAGTCTTTCTTTAAAACTTAAAATTCTGTGAATTTAAAAAAAAAAAAAATTGTTATAAATTCTGCTATGACTTCAGAAGCGTTTCAAGGTATGTATGACAGAAGAATTTTCGCCAGCATAGGACTTACTGGCCACTTATATCTCTGTAAAGAGTCCAGACAGCGTTTTTCATTCAATTCTCTTTAGGAAGGAAGTGTGGTCCAGTTATTAAGGAGAGGGATTATGAGGCAAGTGCCTGGTTTGTACTCAACTTTGCATGCAACACTGAGCAAATCCTACAGCTTCTCTGTGGCTTAGTTTCCCCATCTGTAAAATGAGAGTGATAACGCTCATTTATTTCACAGGGGTGAGTCTTAATTATTGTTTTTAGAATGTCTGCTGAGCTGGATGTGAATTCTTTTTTCTGCTGAAGTCAGCGCAGATTTTGCTTTGTGTTCATTGCAAAAGGATTGAGATTTCATTCTCGAAATGGTGACAGAATAAAGCTTCTGTCCTGTATTTGGAAACTGCTCTTTCCCCTGCTCATAGACACCTAAACAGCTCTGTGATAGTACAAATCCCACTGACATTGTGAATTGATACCACAAAAACATTTAAAATTATGAATAATGTATGAATTTTCTGGTTTCTGTTTTCCTTGGTTTTTTCCAGCAGGGCTGGATAAAGATGGCTTATCCACCCTGAATTTTTTTTAAGTCCTCAAGAGAACTGACTTTTTGGAATTACAGCAGATTTGTCATCAGCAAGGTATTAAAACTTCCTTCCCAACTGCTGAAGAGCCTAAGTCTTTAACAGCTGCATCCTTCCAGCTTTGCCCATCATTCAAGATATATTATTCCACAAAGAGTAACGGGAAACTTGAAATAAGGGAATTCAATTATATCACTTCCTCCCTTAAATCCTTTACAAAAAATTAAGGAGGCAAAGCTGTCAGTCACCACTTATGCATCTAAGATGGCTGGGCACAGAGTCTTTGCAGCTGTCAAGGAGAGAAAAACATAGTCATATTAAACATCACAAAAAGACAAGCTTTGAGAAAATATCCAATGACAGAGATTTTAAGAAGATTTAAAAAATATGTAGGGTATTAACTCATAAAAATTGAGAAATATCTAGATTGAAGGATTTGATATTCAAAACAGAAAGAATTTGAAAATTAACATCTTGCCAAGAACATAAGAACAAGCTTCAAGCAATGAAGAAAGCTATTAAAATAATGCATGACAATTTCTTTTGGTGCTGAAGGAACAGTGAGAAGAAAAAAACTTGAAATTTTTTTTTTTTTTT
>KZ505702.1:1074638-1119716 GCA_002844005.1 Limosa lapponica baueri
TTTTTTTTTTTTTTTTCAAAAAAGAGAGGACCATTGGGATTTTTAACTCTTTTATCTCTCTAATTCATCAAAGGTTAAATAACAAGTAAGCCCATTGCTCACCAGCAAACTCCTGCCTTCCTCTTCTTAGTGAATCCTGGACGTTGCAAAAGATAGCCTTCTGCTTGCCAAAGTGCCTTGGCAGCATCTTTGCCGGCAGTAAGCAGCATCCCCCAACACCCAGGGAACCAAATACTCATGGAGCAGCCAAATACACTTCCTGCATACAGGTTAGAAGTGAGAAGGCAAAGGTTCTGAATTTTCATTTTAAAAAGGGTATTTTTACTTCCAGATCAATTTCTGAAATCCCACCAGTCTGTGTAACGAAGAATCACCATTGACCAAGAAACAAAAAAATAAATGAAGAAACAAAACCTTCCATAAAGCTTACAAAACAACTGTCTTGTAATCATTATTATGAGGAAATAAGGCAAAGCAAGTCCTATATTTTCTTGATGACTTATTTTATAGAATTCCTGGTCTTTAGATTATAGTGTGGAAATGAAGGTGGCGAACAGAAATCCATTTCACATCTTGACCTGAAGGAAACTTTAATTTTTCTATTCGTAAGCCTGAAAAAAAATACAAATGAGCAGTATTGTACTTTTAAACACAGCTGTTTAATCACTGCAAATATATTTACAAAATAGTGACTATGATTAAGAAAGAAATATTTTATCTGTTTTACCCCGTCCACATCAGATTTATTCCTCAAAAAAGGCCCGCTCCAGACTATACATTGATGAATAATACAGAATTTCATATTCATTCTGCAAATCTAGTCAGTTCACTTGAAAAAAATAATTGTTTTGATGGTAACAGGCTATGTTAGTTCTAGTTCCAGTCACATATTTTTATCTCAACAAATATCAAAATATTTCCCTTTTCCATTTGGAAAATTAAAGAAGAATGCCCATTGTATTCAGTGACTACCAAAGACTTGAATAGATCTGAAGGGAAATTCAGCAATTCAGGCAATGCATCTTGGTTTACATTCAGGTGACATTTTCCTACTTTTTACAAACCTGCATCAATTATTTCAAATATCCTACAAATAATAACTAACTTAGGCAACTTCTCCAACTAAAAGACACATCATGATAAATCAGAAGCAGTGACGATTTTGTTAGATAGAAATAGAACTAGGCATTTTATGGAAACGTTCAGAATGCAGAAGGCGAGAAAAACATCAAAGATTTAGACATCCATTTTCCCTTGGAAACAGAAACAGAGTCAAGGTTAACACAGTCCCAGAAACTGCATAGTTAATAAGTGACGTAAGTATATGGCAGGTACATTTTTTTTTCTTTTTGAGAGAAAATAAACATAGATGAAATGAACGCACTTTACAGCTTGCTGTTCATTCTGAATATTCACCTTATCCTACACTCTGCCTTTAACATTAATTAAAAAATACTGTCTATTGACATCTTTATTGGGCAGTGGAGGCTTACAAAACCAGAACTTCCTTGCAACAATGCAAATATCAAAATCTAGGAATTGTTTTTAGATTTCAGAGCTCTACATACTTCTGCCAAACAGCCTTAATTCTGGACAGGCAAAACATTAGTTCAATCTCCTGGGTTATTGAGTGCCAGATGAGCTGTAGTAGACCTGGCTTCTTTTCTCCTTCCCTACATGGTGCCCTCAGCCTGTCATCAAAATGCTGCAGTGAAAGGACAGCCCTATGAAGTAGTGTGCGGTCTCCGCTACCTTAAAAAATCTTATCTTTCTGTGTGTCAGGGGGAACTCAAGTCTCTGCAGAGGCGATGAAAACTGTCCTTTAGCTTAGGAAGATCCTCTGTGTTAACTGACTGCTAAACAATGTCCTGGAAAATACATCTTCCTTTTGCAGCAGTGGAGGAAAGGCTCTATCCAGAGAATAGCAAGAAATAGTGATATATCCAACCAGACTAGGGTGTCATCCTTTCAATAGCCCTGATGTTTGGGCTGTCACAGTGCCCTCCAGAATGACATTTGCCATCTGCTGAGGTTGCTTGGGTTGCCATGGTGGGCAACAGAATCACACATTGCTCACCAGGAGGTTTGAATTAAATACAGATTTTAGAAGACAATCTGGGGAGAAGGATCCCTGCCACCCCAAAACCAATGAAAATACATTTTCACATGTGTTCTCACCATTCCAAGGAGCTTTGCTTAAGAGTAATTCAGCAGAAAATTGCTTGCAAAATTGTATGGGGCCCCCTATTGACTATTTAAAACAGGTGATGCTAATCACACTGAGACTGGTGCTGTGACTTGGCAGGTGCTAAGTTGCTGCTTATGTTGTGGGAATGCTACAAGATCTCTTTGCTAAAAGTGGAGCTGGGTGACAGGTTTATATTTCACAGGCACAACATTGGTATTGCAGCATAGCTATGCATGCCGCTAAATAGAAGTTAAACACACTTGAGAAGAGTTGGGCTTTTGGTTTGTTTTTGTTTTGTTTGTTTATTTTTGGTGTTGTTTCTTTTTTTAAGCAAAGAAATGATTTAACACCATTAAGAGTGTGTATTTTCTCTGGAGTGCATAGACTTCAGTTTTAATGCCTCAAACTAAGGATGACCACATCTTTTCAATCCACATGTATGGAAATAAGTGGGTAAGCACTAAGACTTGGAAGCTGGAAGCTGCTGTCTCAGGTGGAAGCGAGTTACCATGTGTTGAAATGTGGCAATTTTGTTTTTTGTGGGACAGCTTGGCTGCATGGTCAGCTACAAGAACTCACTTGTCAGCAGCACCGGTGCTTCCCTGTAAAGGTGCAGGTGAAAATTTGGAAATGGGAAATCCCAGGGTTTTGAGGGGGTGGTGAATAATCAAAAGTTGAGAGTAGAACAATTGGTATCCTCGTTTGGTAAGATGCAGGAAAGCGGAACGAAAGATGACTGTATACTTGTCTGCAAGGTGAGCATTTGAGTACATGGTGCAGGTTCAAAAGGTCTGGCTACCCTAGAAATATGTTGTAAAATCAGGCTTTTGCCCAGTGAATACTGAATCAGCCTCAATAAAAAGTACTTAAAGAGAACTCTGGCATATCCAATAAAAGTAAGAGTGTTAATGGTATAAGAGCACCAGTAGGATAAGAGATCAAGGCCCTTTGTCATCTAGATTTACATTCCCTAATAAAAATATTATACTGCTATGAGAAAGGAAAACTGTGTTGCCAGTATCAGGTATGATTTATACACAGCAGCAGTTACAAGAAGGCTTGGGATAAGTCTGTGGCATAGTTTTTTGTGATATATAAGTAATGCTAGACATCATGGGAGGATCCAGGGGTATGATGAATAATGTTATAGTTATAATGTTATACATTATATGCATACTAAAAAGAAGATAGTGACCAGAAGGGTCAGTAAACAGAGAGCAGAGAACAGGAAAGTCCTAAACAATTTGTCCTTGATAAGAGGGTGATCAGTCCTTTTTCCTTGTGGGTCAGAATCGTTTTTCTGAAGTTTCTGTCTGTAGACAGGAGACGTTTTAAGCAGAGTAGGTGGTCACCATAGAAGCAGATGGCTAAGAGCATCAGAAAGGCCTGATGATGGAAAGTCTGTGCTCTGTTACCTGTCCATCTGATGCTGTTCTGCACTTGCCACCATCCTTCTGTCTGTGGGCCTGCGTTTTGCAGGTTGAATGACCCTTATTCTCTTGTCCCGCAGTTGGACTCCAGCTTGTTGTGCTGCTGCAGTCTGTGGTGGCAGGAAGCCTGCCTTTCCATGGAGACCCTCACACTTGCGCCACACACGTCCCCGGCCCCAAACTCTCCCTCTTTTTCAAAGACTCATGATTCATGGAATAATTTTGGTTGGAAAAGACCTTTAAGATCATCAAGTCAAACAATTAAACTAGCACTTCCAAGTTGCCACTAAACCACGTCCCTCAGCACCACAGCTACAGGTCTTTTAAATACCTTTAGGAATGGTGACTCAACCAATTCCATGGGCAGCCTGTTCCAATGCTTGACAACCCTTTCAGCAAAGAAATTTTTCCTAATATCCAATCTAAACATCTATGACATGGGAGCTGGGGTGTATTTCTCCAAGGGAATGATTTCAGGGAAAGAGGACTTCTTCTGACAAATGACCTCTACTTAAATTCTTGGAGAATGGAAGTACAGGAAGAGGAAAATCTTGTAGAGAGGGATATAGCAACGGATGAAGATAGGAGGGACAGCAGAGAGAGGGTGCTGGTATAGTTGGGGAGATGCATATCTGTGACCAGGGGAGTGAATATGGTATATCATGGAGGATGGAGACCTATTTAAGCCAAAGGAAAAATTTGTCATAAGTATAATACACCATAGTTAAGTAATGGGAGAAAAAACCCAACCTGGATGTGAGAAGATGGTTTCCATGTACCAGAGGGTCAAGTTTCTGGAGCAGCCTTCAGATGGTAACCAAGCAGTGTTAGAATGGAGCTGATGTATTTATCAAAGAAATTATATAAGATGGATGTTACAGCTAACAGGAAACTGGACATATTGGTCAAAAGATCCTCTGAAGGATCTATTTGTCAGTGTTATCCCAAGTGCACATCTTTTCCAAATTAAACACTTGAAAGGGGCCTCAGTCTTGAATCCACACTATAGCACAACATGGGAGAAGTTTTCGCCCCTCTTCCCATTAAGCATACACCAAAGCCCTTCTCCATCACTGTGGAGGTGACCAGCTGAGGCTTTGCTGTACAACACCTTGCTTGTCCTCTGGCCCTTCCCAGCATGGGTGCCCTCAGGGCCCTCTGGGGCAGGACTTTGGCTGCAAGCTGGCAACGTAGGTGCATGATGCTGGTCTCAGAGTCCCCAGCCCACGCTGCCCCGGCAGAGTGGGCACGGCCTCAGAAACCCCTGCTCCTCCAAGTTAACAGTGATATGGAAGATGGTTCCCACCTACCACAGCAAGTCAGCCTGTGCTGGAACAGAAACAATAAGCTGAGAAATAAAGGATGATTAATACCTTGTAGTTAAACAAAGAGGTCCAATGGCCAAAGTGGAGGTTAGAAGGCCAAAGTGTACAAAGTCAGAAGGGTCATCCATGTGAACTGTAGCTAATGTGTTATCTACAGTTCCTTATAACATTGTTTTAATGAAGAGATTGATCAAATGCCAATGTATCTTGACAGCAGGAATGGTTAGGGGAAGATGAAATATACCTGGTAGCAAGGAAATGCTGTGATCCACCTGGACTTTGCTAGAAATGAGAGGTGGTTTTGGGCCATGCTTGCTTCTAACTGCAATTGTATTGTGCAAGTGTTGAGTTTCATTTCTGCTGCTGGCCTCTGATGATGAGTTAATTTGAATAAACACATTTTCCATTTCAAAGGAAAACCAAGCTTTTTCTCATTCTTTCTACAGCATGCAGCATTTTTCTATGAACTCCTCCACTTCATAATAGTCTGTTTTAGCACTATTTAGGCAATTCAAAAATAAAACAATTCAGGGATGTAGTTGCATATTTCACATCATTTTTGATCTTATTTTACATATCTTCATGATGAAAAGACATAGAATGGAATGCTGCATATTTTCACAAAAATGTATCTTTTATGCATTGTACTTCTTTTTGCATTTGCTGAACAAGATCTTTTTACTTTTCTTTCATGGAATATCTAATGTCCTATGAAGGTTCAGTTAGCAGTAACTGTCTATGGAGTTATTAAGAGTATATGATTGGCAAGAATAGCCTATTGTGAGTAACGTCTAAATATTTTTCTCCTTAGAAAAGGAGAAGGCTGCTTACAGATTTAATGCTGGAGTCTTTTATACATACATATATATATATATGTACTGTATATATTATTTTTTGAAATGTATCAACCCCAAAATGAGTTCTAGATTTTTTTTAAGTTATTAGGTGCAGTAAAACAGAATTTTTTGTGATGCAATTGAACCTTTTCCAGAAAATTTGAACCAAAACGCTCTATAAATATTTAGTAAGCTCTCCAGAGCATTTGGATTTAAGTGTAGCATTATTTCCATTGCAGAGTTGAGAACAAAATAAATGGTATCTGCATTGCCACAGTATATATCAACATTTAGCATTGCTGTCTGCCCTCCAATGCCAGCCAAGCTTCTCAGCATCTTCCATAGTTTTATGATTGAAGAAACTTACTCCAAAAGTCCCAAATAACACAGATATCACCACTGATATTTTGAAGTGTTATCATAAATTTTCCCTGCTCCCAGAATGAGATATATTTTGTCCTGACTTTGTCAAGCTATGAAGTCCTAATAGATTTCTGTTAGTTAAGGGGAACACTACCTCTTCCTTGAGAGGTACACTATTGCTCGATGAAGGAGAGACACCACTAAGCAACTTCCCCCTCCATGCTATAACTTCATGAAGCTCTGCTTTCCCATCCACAGAAAATGTTTCAGAGCTACTTGAACTCTCTTGCCTCACTAACAAAAATCTTTTTAATATAGAAATGTGCTTTTGAGGTTCTACATGGAATGTAGCTACTACCTGGGAGGTAAAGAAAGCAGCAGGGAGACCAACTGGATGGTTTTCTGTCCTGCCAGCTGAAAATGACATCATTGCAACAACATGGCTTTGAATCTCTGTGAAAACTGGCCGCCTCTGGGTCCAGGGTACAACAGTACAGGTACACACAGCAATATTGCCTATCCACATCAGGTGAACCCTGCATTTCCATGATGATTTCCACATAACCTTGCCATTGTTTGCTCTCGCCCACCCCAGAAGGCTTGCTGGCTCCAGTGGCACTCCTAGTTTCTGTCTTTCCTTTTAAATGCATTTTTACGCTGCCTCTTCCCAGTGTACCCATGTAGTGTACCCATGTATTCATCTCCCTGGGACAAGCAGGGAAAATGGGCATCCCTTCCCCTCTGTTTATTATGAACTTAGGGATGCCTCACTGTTGAGGTCTGGTGATGAACTGATGCAGAAAGCTGCCTGTTTGGCTGCCAGTCAGATGTCCAAGGTACTGTGTGCTGCTCACCAATGCCTCTGATGTTTCCATCTGACCCAGGAGGAAGAAGAGAACAGAAAGAGTTAAACAGACACAAAGAGGAGGAGATGCTTCTTTTCTGTGAAGAAAGAGACCAGACATCATCGGCATCAGCATGAAGCCAGTCTGTGCTATTTTGACTAAGCAAATCCTAGACTCATTTATTAATGTAACTCAGTTCATCACCCTTTCATCGGCTCTGGCAGCCAAGATATCAGACATCTCCTTGTTGCACATTCTTAAAGTAAAAAAGTTGTAATTAACTTTTCTTTGCTGAACATCTAGTCATAACACATGGCAACTTTAGGCACACTGAGGGCCTTTGCAATTGGTTGCTCATTCCCCTTCAAAAATGAAGGATGGAAGTACCTGTTGTGCAATGGCTGCTTTGGAATAAATGTAATATCGTATCCCATCATCTTTCAAGAAACAATACATAATTTTTGTGACAATGGCACAATATTTATTCTGCTATTCCTTTCTTGTAACTCCTCATCTAACCAATTTTCTTTCATTCTGAGTTGTTGACATTGAGGTGACCTTGCTGATGGCTGTATTGTTTGAGTGACATTCTGCAGCATGATCTTTACTGAGTTTTTCCTTATATGCAATGAATGAAGTCTCTTCTAACATCAAGAGTTGAAGTAGTGACCCTATATCACAAAGTCATAAAATCGATTTGTAGTTTGATAGAAGAGGTTTAGAAACCTGTATTTCTTCAATGGAAATACTGAATTTGTTCAGAATTAATTTAAATAATTCTCTGGCATGCTGAGTACTCAAACATTCTCCACTGCGAGACTTTACTGCATATGGTACCATCTACAGTAAATCCCTTTCATCTTGTCTCTCCCTTAACTCCAATAAGTGTGTGGGTGGTAAACATAATTTTTCTTTTTAAAACAGAATCAGTCTAAGCATCTTTTGTGCTGTCAGCTACACAAAGGCAAAATAACCTGCTTGCTTATTTCCACTTTCTGAATGAGTTTGTTCTGAAAAGATAATTGAACTTCATAAGGTAAAGCACTGGAATGCAGTAGATGGAATAATATATAGACCTTTTAGCAGCATATACTTTGAGTAAGCACTTTCATTAACGAATTCTTACTCTTGTAAGTGGTGGCCCATCTGTTGGATATTCCCCTTGGTGAATGATTCATCTGAAGTCAAACCAAGCTTATCTGACACATAAACAAGGTAAGTTTTCATCTCTTCATTACATACAGATGTCTTTCATATCACGACATTGAGGTTGCCTAGCTTAAAGAGATACCTCTGCATTTTACAGCTGTGCTGCAGTTGTTCTTTGTACCTCACCTGGGATCTTGGGGCTTGTCAACAGGGAGAATTTAGTGCACAAGCTGTGGTCTTAACTTACAGATCTCTTCACTGCTCTTCACTGATTCATTGTGTGGACCACAAGTGCACATCAAGTGCAGGGAGGCATTATCCTATGTCTAAGGGAGCAACATACCTTATAAAACATCATTATTAGGGTATCTTGTAAAAGACCTTGAAAAGGTCAGTGCTCAGAGTGTCCTATTGGCTGCTATCCCTGACAGGAATAGAAGTTTGAAAGACCAAATTTACCAAGGTCACTTTGTTCATTATAATTAAGACCACAATTAAAGACAATAAACAGTTTTTATTGACCTGTGGAGTGGCAATAGTCTTAGTGAAGACAAGTAGGTAGACAGAGGACTGTATCATTTATACTTGGCATACATTTTCTACCATTCTTGCTAAATGTTAAATACCCAAAGAATGCAATCAATGTCCTTGGCTGTCAAAGGTATGAGATCTTGACAACAAGCATACCTTATAGAAATATTTTAACAACCCAATCCCTAGCTGTTCTATAATTACTACTAATGTTCCTAAGGTTCAGCAGCAGCTTATAACATCATTGCTTCAGCATTAGGGGAATCTGGTTCTTACTTGACGGTAGGAAAAGAGACATAATTCTTACTGTAGGCCAATATATATTACATACATCATTAGGCAACAATCCACGTGTGGACTTGGTGCTGAGTTATTAATATGCTGTAAGTTGCATTCTAATTTACTCTGCAGTAATAAGAAAAGTGTTATGTAGACAATCCTCATGTAACTTCAGGAACAGAAAGTCCTGGTTATAAGGTTATATGCACCCTGTATGTAGACTGCAGGAGAATTTACCATAGCCTTTAACAGAAGGTTTACAATAAAAACAGAATAAAGCTGATCATAGAATTGCTAACACTTGTTCCCTTTCCAGAAGCATACCTTTAGGAAGATAGAGAGTAGAGTTCTGTTATTTATTAATTTTGCTTTTTACTGCTTATGGTTCCATTGAGACAAGAAATGGAGCTTTTGCCTGGAGCGCTTACATTGCCTAAGGAAAGGGAAGCTGTACACAGAAATGCAATCAACTGGCAGTGAAGCATAGGCAGAGCTGGTGTGTCTTTTATTATTACTGATCCCTACCAACACCTGAGACTTCATAACAGAAGCCACCATTTATACTCATCTATAACTTCTTCAAACCTAAATCATATGATATTTCCATGCTAGCTTTCTGATCTTAATAATGGTGTTTCAGAATGGGAAAGAGGTTTCAGAGACAGAGTTTATGATTTATGTATGAATTCCCTGTGTTCCTGCCTAGGACAAGGCTTACAAGGTCAGAGGCTTATGTGGTATTTTTATTGGTTGGAGAGATGTACTTGCAGGTAGGAATAAATAGTCTTTTGACAGCTGATTTGGCTTCTTCTATTTGTTACTGCAAAGTGATGTTGAAGAAGACCTCATGAGAAAATGAAACATGGTTCTACTGAGATGTTATTTATTTATTTTTTAAAATTTCTTGTAAATAAACATTTTTAGAACTTTCAATGACTTGTCTGCCTGGCTGAGTGAGCTTCCACAAATCTGTCAGGCATGTGGCTGTGCACAGATATATTATGGACTCAAACAGCTGCCTGAGCAGAAGACCCTCATCATTGGAGATAGGGGGTGGATGAGGAATGCTGAAGTGAGAATTCATGTAAGTGAAGCTTACTCATTCCTTAATGAGCACTAGCAGTGCTTTAACCAAGGTGATGCACTCCTAACTTACTATTATTCCCTCCAGACCTCCTGTTTGCAGGACATAATCACGGACCTAGTAGCTATCAGCAAATAGGTGCCTGCTTTAGCTCCACCTCCCATGGGTAGGGACAGTTAAGCTCAGGCTCTATGAGAAAAGCAGACCTAAGTATCAAGGTATTTTCTCTTTGCAAGTGCTTTCAGCCTTCCTCCTCCTATGTGTGAAAATGCTTCTCTGCAGCTCTGTGCCAGTGCTTTCTTCCGGTCTTCTTGCACTGCACATCAAGGCTTACCAATACATCTGCTCCATTCTGCTGTGCCCTAGCAACTTGTGTAATAAACCGTTATATGACTCAGGATGACACCAGCAGCTGTGGCTTATTCTTCTAAACTGCTTTTAAATGATTTATTCAATTTACCAAATTTTATGGGTTTTATCTCACTTACTGCACTGTTTACCTGTGGAGTATTTTTAAAGTTTATCCACTAATGCCCTGCTCAGTGCTTCATTTCTCTTTATTTTTATTTAATTCTGAAGTTTAAGAAATAGAAAACTCTGCACAAGTAGTTCTGACTTCCTTAGAGAGATTTTAACAAGCATACAAATTTATGATGATTTATTTATATTACTATAAACCTTAGTCACAACTAGTTCTAAATGTATATCTCCTTCATTTTTCTTATCACTCTCTTCCTGTTCCCATTTTTCTTGCAGTAACATTAATCTTTTGACATGGGCATCATTAGTTTGCAGGACCTGTAAGAACAGTTCCTTTATGTCTCTGTATTAAGCAAGACTAATTCATCCATTGGTCTGATTGTCAGGGCTAATATGTTAGTAAGAAAAATGCCTGCTGAGAAACATCTGCATTATTAAAGATTATGAATAAACTGAAATGAGGGCAATTTATCTGATGAGGAATAGCAGTACACTCTATGAAACAGCCTTCTTTTTGAATGATGACCTGCAAAGGGGGCAGCGCTGGTCAACCAGAGCAAGGGCTCCCAAGAAACTTGCCCAAAGTGCTGCTGGAAATCTGGGTCTTTCTGGCTCCCTGCCACACACCTTTACTCTGCAAATTTTCCTCAGGCTAAGTTTCAGGCCCCAAAGCCTCAGACCTGGTAGTTAATCCTGCTACATGCCTGCCATTTCAAGAGCAGGCAGGAACTGGGCAGCTGTGTTGCTGGAAATCTGGCCTTGTGGGGCCCTGGGAAAGTCCACATAGCATCAGCTTGGTGAGACAAGCTCTGGGGGAGCACCTCACCATCACAGCTCTCCTGTTTCCAGTGCGTGGAAAACTTCAAATACGTCTACATTGCCCTATGCACTTGAAACATGCACTGAGAAAAATCTTTTATATGTGATGAGAAACAATGAATTTGAAGATGCATAAACCAATGGAGGCAACATCTATCTGTGTGACTGCTAATGGCAGCAGATCAGGCTGGACTCTGTGAGAACTGCACTGAATTCATGCATTGTATCCTGGCCTGGCACAGCCAAGTACTTGATTAAATTCTTAGTTTGGACATCTCTCCTTTCTCATGGAAAATCAGTCTGTATTATACAGTAAAAAGGGATAATTGTACTCTTACTGAAGAACAACTGAGTACTTAAAAAAATAATTAGGTAGGCAGACAGGTAAATGGATCTGGGACTATGCCAAGGGTTACTATTGGTATATCTTTACAAAATAATCTTCAAGCTTAGTCAGACCAATTAACAAGTGAATGTTTCAGTGAGCAAGACATGATTAAATTTCCCACTTATTTTCCATATCGTCTTCTATCCTTCCCTTGGGAGGCAACCTTGTATGACCTACAGTTAACACCAGGTAGATGCAAGATAATTAAAACATAAGTGTAATCAATGTTTGCAAGTATAAGCATTGTATTCTGTAAATAGAATACAGGACACATGCCTATGTCTTCTTTATATCCTACTGAGTATTTATTATTATAAGCACTGAGACCAAAGGTGCAGCATAGGATTAAAAGATTTATTATATTACCTTATATTTGCCCTCTCCTAATCCTGATGTATTTATAATTGTCTACTCTGCTACACAATAACCCGTTTTATTCAGAACATATCATTAATCAATTAAATGTAATTTAGATTTCTCTATAGGTTTTTTTCTATTTTTTTTTCCCTTGCTATTCTGCATTTCAGTCTTTGCTACATTCTAAAAAGACTGACCGTATAACAGGAAACCACTTCTCCTTCCTTGCCTGTCCCTTCTGAAGAGTTTATAGCCATCCATTGCAGCACTCCAGTCATGCGAGTCATCCCACCATGTTTCTGTGATGGCAACTCTATCGTAGTTTTCCAGCAGCACAAGGGCTTCCAGCTCCTTCTGTTTGCTGCCCATGGTGTGTGCGTTGGTGTAGGTGCGTCTCAGTTGGGCTACTGATCCCTCCACCTTTTTGGGGGGAGAAGCTCTAAATCCTACATGATGATTTTCAGGTGTTTCATGGTTTCTAAGGAATTGACAACCGTTATGTCTTCGTTGCCGTGTGGATCTCCATCCCCTACCTCCACTGAGATGGCTTAGGTGCTGCACACATTAGTACAGGGACATTTCAAATGTGCTCCAGTGTACTCAGAACACCATAGAACAGACTGAAGGACCTCACTAGAACACCGTCCCTCAAACATGGGCATGCCATCCCCAGGCTTATCTCTAGTGAGCCTAGTTTTACCCCTTCTTCCCTTCAAATCTAGTTTATTATTATATTATTTTATCATTTTATTATTTTATTATTATTTCTTAGTCTATTAGCAGGCGCCCAGTTTTTATATCTGTAGCAGTTGATGCTGAATGCTGAAATGGATGAGGGGGGTGAGGAAGGCAATAACCCCTTCTACACAGTCTGCCATCTGCACTATCAGCATGGCAAGTCCAGTGCCTTTGAGAAGCTAGAGGCAAGATAGCAAGGGTGTTTGAGTTTGATAATATGAAACATTTCTTTTGATGTATAAAGAAATTATATGGGATATTCCCTATGTATCCCTGTAAAGAGCTATGACAGCCTTGAGTATGCTTTAAGGAAGAGGTTCTACCAGTTAGAGGGACTGCTCTGTTTAAGAAAAGGAATGTTCTGTTTAAGGTACACAGATTGGTATTTACCTTGAAGGAAAACCAGGGTTGTGAATGGTCTCACTGCGGATTTGGTATCCAAAAAAATGGCACAGAAAAGAAATAGTACTACAGCTGTATGCAATCTCACCCCACAAACTGAATTTGTATTGGTTAAAACAACCAAGCTGGAAGTTTTAAAGAGAAGGGCAGAAACACATTGTATGGTAAGCGAAAGTGGGAAGAATAAATATGGTCAGAAAGCATCTCAGTGATATGAGCTCCCCAGAGTGAAGGTAGGAGATAATTAGTATCACTTTCCACCCTAGGAAATGTCCCTTACATGACTGAGACACTAAAGCTACTGTTTAAGAACATTCTTCTTATGTATAGTTTAATTTTACAATTTATTAGATTTAGCTGCTGAGCCTTTCAGTTGAGTTTATAACTTGTTAATTAAGACTACCCTCTTTGTTTTGCAAGAGTAAACATGTTATTTTAATTTTTTTAGGATTGTCTCATTCTTCAAGTGAGTCCAGACTAATTTAACTCATTTAACTGTCTTCTTATTTCCAAAAAGAGGCTGAATCCAAACAAAGTCTTTGAATACAAACACAGGGCAGTCCTTTGGGAGCCTGTAACCACGAGTATGGAAAACACAGGAGATGTTTTCCATAAAGCTGTGAGAGTCAGCCCGAGAGCAGCAAGATTCTGCGAGAAATTTCCTTTGGTGAGCTTAATCCACGGAGCAGGCTTGTCCTTGCAAGATGACCCCTGGCTTCAGGTAGCTCCCAGCTATTACAGGTAACACTGGCGTTTGGCTTTATATCTTGCAAACTGAGGGCTGAAGCACTGGTCCCGGTGCGTGCGGTTTGCAGCTGCGTGCCAGCTCCAACTTTCACACCCTGCAGAGCGGGTGCTCCAAGAGCCAATAGAGCCAGAGATTTTCAAAGTGCCTGAACAGAGCCATATGCTGTCTAACAGTTTGTCTCAGATTTGTTTCAGCAGGCTGATGAAAGCAGAGACATATTTTCTGCTCTGAGAGGCTCTCTCCAAGTGATAAGAGCATGCTGCAACCTTTGCAGAATGGCCTGGATGAACTGCCACAGCCACGGGGAATAAGAATGGTGGAAAGACAAATAATTGGCTTATTTTATTTTAAGTTGGAAAATACCCATGGCTTCAAACTGCTTTATTTGCTGGAAACTCTGAAAACAACTTTGTGTAATGTTACCAGGCCCAGTCCTCAGTCACAAAGATGGAAACCGGCATGCCTCTAGAAAGTCTTTTCTGCCAGCCCTCTCCTCATCTTGCACCAAGCACAACAGTTTGACCAAGCTCAAAAATGTTTTGGAGGCAGGTGCCAATCGAGTCCTTCCACTTTACTGTCTGAGGAAACACTTTGTACAATACAGTAAATGAGGTATTAGTGAACAAGTTTTACATAGACGATCACTACTATCAGAAAACAGAGGTTAATTTTCTTCACAGCCCAGTATCTTAAGAGGCAGAAACTTGTAATGTAGTTTATGCAATGCTCTGAATCATTAATATATACAGGAATAAAGAAATCTTATTTTTCAATTTTATTCCAATGGAGAAGCCACTTTCTGCTACCAAGCATCCTGAGGACATAAAATACAGCAACCAAAATCGCTCCTGACAACATGCTATCAAACATGCTACACACCCAAATTTAATAGTGAATATTCTTTAGATTGCTTAACAAAACACCTTGAAATGTGTGAAATTTAAAAGTATTCTGAAAAGGCATGTTTGAACAGTGCAGGAAAAATAAAGGCCTGGTTTCTACTGCAAAAGCATATATCAAAATAGATGATTACACAGTGGGACTCCTTTCTAATAAGACAACAAATAGAAAACAATCACTGAGATGTAACACCTGCCTGCATGAAGCCCCTTAAGTATTGAATTTGCTTAGCAATATTTTTTTGCTTTATTGAAAGCATATGCTATGATTAACTTAAGTATAGTTGCTTTTTCCTTAAGCTAGAAAAAAGACTGTATTATTCCATGAGCTCCTTTCCAGGAGGATTTTCCTTTGACTCTCTGGGATTTTTAGGTGCAGGGAGAGTAATACCTGTATGAAATTATCTTCTTAAGTGACTCTGGTATGGGATATGGTAAGAAAGACACACACTTGTCTTGTGCGTCAGATCCCCTGAAAATTGTACAGATTGTACAGATCACATTTAATTAATGCTTCCTGCAGAAGAGTTTATCCAAGTTCTGGATACACAATGAGGAATGTAGTCTGTGCCCCTGGCAGAGTGGAAATGGCTTTCCACATGAGAGATTACCAAATTGCAGTCTAAGAACTGTTCAGAAAGGACAGTCAAGGAAGGAGTGGCATAGGTTGGTTGCCCCCCATGTAGAAGAATGGATTGCCCGGACAGTGCTGCCTCTGAGAAACTTATGACAGCTGACATGATAAAGGCTAAGGTACTCAACAATGCTTTTGCCTCAGTTTTCAATGGTAATCTCTCTTCCCACATATCTTAAGCCATTGAACCTCAAGATAGGGACTGGAGGAACAACTCTCTTCTATTTTAGAAATTAAGGTTTGAGACCACCTGAAGAACCCCAACATACACAAGTCCATGGGACCCGATGAGATGCATTCCAGGATCTTGAGGGAATTGGCTGATGTGGTTGTCAAGCCACTCTATCATATTTGAAAACTCAGGGAAGTCAGGTAAAGTCCCCACTAACTGGAAAAAGTGAAATTTCACACCCACTTTTAAAAACAGCAAAATGGAGGACACAGAACTACTAATCAGTCAGCCTCAACTCTGTACTTGGTAAGACCATGGAGCAGATGCTCCTGGAAGACATGTCGAAACATGTAGTAGATAGGGTGGTGATTACAGAAAGCCAGCATGGCTTCACAAGGGCAAATCATGCCTGACTAAACAGATGGCCTTCTACGATGGAGTGACTGCATCAGTGGACAAAGGAAGAGCTATGGGTGTGATCTACCTGGACTTCTGTAAGGCCTTTGATACAATCCCACACATAATTCTAAATCAGAGAAATATGTTTTGATGACTGGAATGGATATGAAATTGGCTGGATGACCATGTCCAATAAGTTATAATCGATGGCTCAATGTCCAAGTGGAAACCAGTAATGAGTGGTATCCCTCAAGGATCTGTATTAGGACCAGTATTTAACATCTTTATCAATGACATAAACAGTGGGTTTGAGTGTACCCTCAGCAAGTTTACAGATGACACCAAGGTGAGTGATGCGGTTGATTCACTAGAGGGAAGGGATGACATCCAGAGGGACCTTGACAAGCTTGAGAGGTGGGCCTGTGCAAACCTCATGAAGTTCAACAAGGCCACATGCAAGGTCCTGCACAGGGTTTGGGGCAACCCCCAGTATCAATATAGTCTGGGGGATGAAAAATTAGACATGGGCTGACAATGTCTTTCTGGCTAGAAGCCAAGAAAACCCATCAGTTTCTGGGCTGCATCAAAAGCAGCGTGGCCAGCAGGTCAAGGGAGGTGATTCTGCCCCTCTACTTTGCTCTGGTCAGACCTCATCTGGAGTACTGCGTCCAGCTCTGGTGTCCCCAGTACAAGGAAGACATGGACCTGCTCGAGCAAGTTCAGAGGAGAGCCACAAAGATAACCAGAGGGCTGGAACACCTCTCCTCTGAAGAAAGTCTGAGAGAGTTGGGGTTGTTCAGCCTGGAGAACAGAAGGCTCTGGGGAGACCTTATTGTAGTCTTTCAATACATAAAGGGGGTTTATAAGACGGACGGAGAGAGACTTTTTAGAGGGCCTCTAGCAACAGGACAAAGGGCAATGGTTTTAAACTGAAAGGGGGTAGATTTAGATTGGAAATAAGGAAGAAATTGTTTATGATGAGGGTAGTGAGAGACTGGAATAGATTATCCAGAAAAGTTGTGGGTGCCTCATCACTGGAAGTGTTGAAGGTGAGGTTGGACGAGGCTTTGAGCAACCTAATCTAGTGAAAGATGTCCCTGCCCATAGCAGGAAGGTTGGATTAGATGGTCGTTAAAGGTCCCTTCTAACCCAAAGGATTCAATGATTCAAAATCCTGACAAGAAACATACTTTTCCTAAGCCTGGAGAAAGGGCTCAAGTTAAACAAAGATATCTGTAAATGTCAGGAAAAAACTAGGACTACGTTTTTGTTTTTTTTAAACTAAAAGGTGCATGGATTTTGTAGTAGTCCAGACTTAGTGCCAGTTTACACAGATCTGAGTGTTCTGCCTGCTGCATTTGTGCCATCATGTCTGCTGGAACCAATAAGTTGTTTATAACAAGCAAAACTTTGCCTAAAATGTAGGAAGCACATTACAAAAAAATGTGTTTTATTCATATGTTCTAACCCTCCAGAATAGAGTTACTGGTGATTTGACAAATGTCAAAAAATAGCCAACTTCTGTTTATACATTATTTTTATCTTCCATGTAGTACGCTGTGGGCAAAAATACTCAAGCAGATGCTAGGGAACCCATTTAAATATTTTAGGGTCCTTTGCAGTTTGTGTGTGGTAATTGAAGATATACGGTAATTGTCTACTCACTGTTCAAGTTCAAGAGAAATTTAGTATTTGCAGAAAGAATACTTTCTCCAGGTAAGTTTAATTTTCCTCTGCCTGTCATGGACTAGAGTTAAAGCCTGAAAGAAATCAGGGACACAGTTATTTAAGTGGAGGACTCAACACATGTCTTGTATTCTGGATCAAATAAATTACTAACCCTCTTTTCACCTTCTGCTGAACACACAACATGTATTAAAGAAGAGTTACTAGGAGCTTAGGGTGAACTGGTGACTGAGCCATGGGTTAAAGGACATGCAAAATCTGAAATCAAACAACGTTCAGCAAAGGAAATTAACGTTATTCCCACCCTTTATTTCCCCCAAAAATTATAATGTAGAAAAGTTATATATTTGACACTTTTAAAAGACATAACATGTACAGCATTTTTTTCCCCAAGTCAGAATAGGGAACGAAATAAATTTCAAAGACATCATACTTCAAGGGGTGCCAGAATTTAACACCTCCTACCATGATCTTTCACTTTCATTTTCCTTTCCTCCCAGAATATAATTGCATGCCCTCAAGGTGATGAAAATGGGTAAAGAAAGTTGGTCAGGGTCAATTACTTGCAGCAGGACTCATCTGTCTAAATCTGATGTCTATATTTGAGCTACCTAACCTTGGTTCCCTTTATATTAAGTGAAGGGAGATTTTCAACTATATTAAAGAGATATTTAGGACAGGTTAGGTGAATTGCACACAAAAAGTGCTACTTTCTTTCTGCTGACTTGAAAGGGAGCCTAGCTCAGATGTAGACATAGTTAGGTCAGATGAGCCCCACACTAGATGTTTCCTTTCTTGCCATCCCTCCAACAGGCAATAGCATTTTTCATGGCATCTACAGCAATAATTGCTATCCAAAAGGTCGCTCTGAAGGCCTGATGTGTCTGTCTTCTTTACAATTTCTTTTAACAAAAGTTCATACTCTGAAACCAAACTCCAGCTAAAAAGGGCAATCAAAATTCCCTTGGTTTTATGGAATGGTATGAACCCATAGTCTTGGTTTTACAGTCTTTAGAGTCCTTGTCCTGGGAAACCTGCCTTGACCATATATTAAGTATGAGATCTGATGAAATCCGGATAGGTTTAGGTGTCCTGCCTGTTATGATTCCTTTTAGAAGAAACTCATATGCCCTCGGGGTGAGATCCAGGTTGTGCTTCATAACAGTTCGCTCTTATGTGTATTTGGGGGACCACGGTCGTACCATGGAATTTGGTGTAGACACAGCCAGGTGTGTTGTTATTAAAAAATGTAGCTCCTTGGATGTATGAAAAGAAAAGAAATAAGAATATTAGTGAGATCCTACCTCCCTCTGCGTTTCTGAGTCTAACACCAGAATACCACATTGTGGTGTCATGTAGTGTCATAATCCCATAAAAAAGATATGCAAAACTAGAGAAAGCCAGAATGAAGGTGTAAATGAAGTCCTACAAAGATAGTCATGTATCAGGTGTTAAAAAAATACTGCAAGTTGCATTAGTTCTAGTAAACCAATATTTAGTAAGGAAAAAAATAAGCCAGGCTTTAAGAACTCTCCATCTAGAAATGAAAGGCATCGAAAGAAACGACGACCCTCCTGAGAAGTGGTAGGCTCCTTTTCAAAAGGGCACTACCATGATTAACTGAAACAAATTCTAAGGACAGTGATTGATTCCCTCCCATGGTGCCTTCAAAGTAAGACTTGACTTCTTTCTGAAAGCTTTTGTAGACTATGTTTTGTATGAAGTCAGACTAGAGGGTCCTCTCTAGCCTTAGAATCAATGAACACACTAACAACTTTGACAGTGCATTAGAGTTAGCACGTTATCCTGCCGTCAGGCAATATTTACTTCCCTGTGCTCCAAATTCATGCACTGCACTCTAACTCCCTGCCTCTAATTTCAGGTTATCTTCTTGATGAACTAGGCTACTTTTCCTGCTGTGTTAACTCACAGAACAGCTCAGTACTAGCAGCCAGCAATTTTTCGTCATGCGCTTCATCTGGTATTAACCAAAAAGGTGAGTATGAGTGACAGTGAATCTTTAAGTGGTTGGAGAACCTAATATTCCCTGCAGCTTCTGTCTCTTTGAATGTACTGAACTTCCACTATTATTTTTTTTTTGGTTAAAACTGAGAAAGCTGTTAGGTTTTGCTGTTTACTGCAGTGGAAGAAGAAATGCCTTTCTGTTGAGGAAAATGAAACAATTATGCAAGGACTGTTTGCAATTGGTAACATCACCCTGACCATCCAGACTTCTGCCTGTCATCCCCTTCACCTTTTTCGCACCTTTTTTCATATAAAATTTCGCTTCTGCATGGCAGGTAGTCCCTAATTCTGCTTCAGATCCCTGCTGAAGTCTCATTTCTTAGTGGAATTGTAGAGCAGTGAGCCAAAGACATTCATTGAAATTTTCTCTGCGGTCAGAGAATCGTGCAGGAGGGCTGCTCTGTGCCAGCTGCCATCCCTGAGAAGTCATATTTGTCATACACTCTCATAATTATTCTTGTGTACTTATTCTCTGATTTTCCTATGTCTTCATAGCCTTTCCCCCCTTTCTGCTCACAATCCTATCAATTATGAATAAGGGCATCTGTGAAGCTCCACTGACAGCCATGATAATTTGCATATGTATGAAGATTTGCCCTGTCATACTTTCAATGCAGGAGAAGGTCTGAAACTAAAAATCTTAAGAGGAAAATGAAATACTGGGCTCTTGAATCTCATTAAATGCAAGGGAGACCCAGTTGCTATGGAGAGTTATTCAGATCATGCTAAAAGAGTTACATACACGTGGTCAGCTGGAGAGCTCCCTGGCTCCACTGACTCCATTGACTTAGCTACCTCACACACACGGAGATACCTACATCACGAACACCTAATCTCAATGTCACCATTAGTGTCATTTTCCAGTTATCATTTCCATTGAATTCTTCACACAATGGCCTTGGTTTCAACAGAAGGTTTTAAATGTGCCTTCATTCAGTCTTGTTGACAAACACCTCCAGTAGGAAGTGAAAGAAATAAGCATGGAGCTGCTTGAGTTAAGGTTGGTGATAGATCCAAAATTTTCGCTTTCGGGGTAAGTGCTCAGAACATTATTTTTTAATAAATAAGGGAGATATAACACCACCATCTTTGTTTTGAAAGAAAACTCCGTTTTGTTGGCGCTGTGATTCTGCTGATGTGTGTTAGGTGTGTGAATGGCTATTCAGAAGCCTCTTCAGTTGACAAATAATTGGAAACAGCTGCTTTCTGGATCCTGTTGCTCTTATGTATGTCATTTGAAGATACATGCTGTGTTCATCTTAGGCACCAAGCTTGCAGAATGGGTACTAAACCTATTTTAGCATCTAAGACATGAAGTCAATTTGGCCTGGTCCTGCGCCAGAAGCTAGCTCAGTACAAGCATCCAGGAACTATTCTCTTCTATAGCTTGTCCCCATTAGTGTCTCAGTTTATGCCGCTCTTTTTTCTGACATTGCTATGAGTCTGCCTAAGACCTTCCTTGGTCTCAGTATCATGTTTTCTGACTTGTGAAAGAAACTCTGCTCTTATGCATCCTGTAGGGAGCTATTAAAATGTTATATTTCACATTTTTTTTCCTGTGTTTTACGTGTTTTAGGACATCAATCACAAAATCACAGAATGGTTGAGGCTGGAAGGCACCTCCGGAGGTCAGCTTGTCCATTCTCCCTCCTCAAGCTGGAACACCCACAGCCCAAGACTGTGTCCGAGCAGTTTTTTAATATCTCTAAGGAGGGAGACACCACAATGTCCCTGGGCAACCTGTGCTAGTGCTCAGTCACCCTCACAGTAAAAAAGTCTTTTCTGATGTTCAGACAGAATCTCTTGTGTTTCAGTCTGTGCCCATCGCCTCTGGTCCTGTCACTGGGCACCACTGAAAAGAGCCTCCATCCTCTCCGGACCTTTCCTTCAGATACTTATTTCCATTAATAAGATTCCCCCTAAGCCTTCTCTTCTCTAGGCTGAACAGTCCCAGCTCTCTCAGCCTTTCCTCATACGTGAGGTGTTCCAGTCCCATAATCATCTTCGTGGCCCTTTGTTGGACTCTCTCCAGTATGTTTGTGTCTCTCTTGTACCGACAACCCCAGAACTGGCCACACCAAACAGTAAGTTCTCAGTCATGATATACCGGCACAGGTCTGGAGGAGTCAGCCCGCAGCCACTACAAGTTATTCCCTCGGAAGTTTCAGCTCTTTGTTTCCAGAATTTACTGAGGTGGCATTTGTCAAGCATTATTCAACTTTAGTTTAGTTTAGCTTTATTCAATCACTGCTTTGCTGAATAGTAAATCAATGTCGGAAAAGGTTTATGAATGTAATGGCAAATTGCACACCAGTTAATGAAAGGGTATGAATAGATAATCAGGTTATAAATCAAGTCAGAGTTTTAGACAAAATTACAAACTGTGAGAATAAAGCCTGGATGGTTAGTCATAGCTTCAAAAACTCATCTGTAGCCACCACTTTTTCAAAATTCGGTTATTGTTCTTAGGACAGAGTTGTGCTTGTGTTTGTGTTTTTGGGCTTATGTTGTCTGGCCAGATTCCAATCTAAATAATTATATTTGCATACATCAAATTTCCTGTGATGTTTCACATTGTTCTGCATTTCCCTCTCCAAAGCTTTCATTAGCATGAGAAAATGACAAAATGCTCTTGTGTTGCTAATGCAGTCTTACAGCTGTATTTCAATGATGAACAAATCATCTTTTCTGATAGGTATAGATACAGACATATAGATCTACCAACACATTTTGTACACTCTACTGGTGAAAAGAATGGAGAGCCTGGTCATTATTGATGCACACTTATCTAATTGCTGAACTGTAGGACAAGTGAATACAACCTGGTCTTTGCCATCTCCACGTTTTGCCCACTGTTTTATTTCCGCCAGACTTATTAACATTTGTCACTAGTCTGACAAAGAAGATGCAATACCAGAGAAAAGTTAAGGTCTAATATTAATATTTTTATTTTTAGACTGTATAATTTCTTTTAACAGTTTAAAGTTAAAAATCTTATGATTTTGACATATATTATCTCCTGTTCTGCTCCTAGTGCCAGGTCTGTTCTGCGTGTATCCTAGAGGTAGTTACAGCTTTGTTCACTGGTGATAAAAGTTATAAATAGGATTTCTGTAAAGGCAAAACCTCTCTGACCATAGTAGGACTGAAATAATCATCATTGGTAGAAAAATTTAGGATTTGATCTTTTTTCCGTGGAAGTAAATTGGGTATTAATTTAAGTGATTTCATAGACAGGCATCAAGTGCTAGGGAAAGGAATTTTTTATTTTCACAGCACATGGTGAAGCAAACTGTAATAAATTGATTTCCTCATGCGTTAATTAATTTGATTTTGCTAAGCAAATATCTTCAAAGGAAATTAATAGAATTAATATCCCCTCAGAGTGCCAGGATTTTCACTCATGGTCTCAAAGAGCTATCTGCCTCCTTCCACCTGGTTTTGCCAGTATCCCAAAAACAACTTTAGTGGATGTGAATAGATTGCCTTTAGGGAAGACAGTGACTCATCCCTGCACAGAGAGATGGGAAAAGCCCTCTAGACTTCCCTCAGAGGACTTCTAGATGCAAGCAGTCTAACCCTGCTGATTCTGATTTGTCCCCTGGAAATGTCATATTTGAAAGTTCACTGGGTTTGTTGGCAAAGGCATCTATACCTTTAATAGATTTCATCTGAGGCTGGAAGTGTGGTACATGTGCTATTGTGCTGCAGGTTTGAGGAAGGCAGGACCCCATGTCTTGGAAGCAGTATGATAACATGAGTCAGACAGATTTTTAAGACCCTTTCTGTGACAAGGGGGAAAATAAGTAGGAAGGAAAAAGAAATATTTTTTCATGCCCAAAGCAGTATGCCAAAACAACTCCTAAATCAAAACAGGGTTGTTCTAGATAATATTTTTCCGTCCTGATTCAGAGTCGAAGGAAGGGAATTGGAAATCGATGATCCATGAAAATATATATTTTTAGAAATGTATTCAACTAAAGGAAAACAGAATTCTATTGAGAAAATGAAATGCTGGTAGAATGGCTTATTTTCAACGGGACGAAGAACATTTCTTCCACCTCCCTGTCTTACAACAGAGATGTGTAGGTTTTTTATACCTAATTTTAAAAGAAAATTTGAGCTTATTTGTTGCAATGTCCAAAATTTAAAAATTAAAGTCAGACTGAGATTATATCAGTCTAGTCCATCCTTTTATTTATTAAATTCTGTATTCTGGTTGGTTTTGGGTTTGGTGGGTTTTTTTTAAATGATTGAATTCTACTTAAAAAAAACCCATTGATATACAGGACCATTTCCTGACCAGCTGGAGTATAACTCAGCAGAGATTTCATCCCAGCTAGATCAGCCATTCAAGAAGTGTAATTTAGATTCTGAAAAGGTACTCTGACATCTGTCCACCTCAACATCTCATCAGGAAAAAGTGTTGTGCTAACTCTGATTTTTCAGCATCGTTTTGAGCAGACAACCCTTCACCAGAAGGGGTGACTATACCAGCACCCCTTGTGGAACACGGATCTCTCTATTGGAAGGAACTCAGGAGATCTTCATCAAAGAGGGTGAGACAGTCTCAAAGCTGTAGTTGTTTATGTTGGCAAAGAAGAGAAACTTGTAGCTTCATTTTTTTATTCCTACTATTCCTCAGTGAGACTTCTCTTGAACTTGTTTGGATCCAATTAATATCTTTGTTTTAGTCCTTTATTCTCCATCCTTAGCAGTTTTTCATAATGCAGACTGCCTGTTGTCCCTGAGGCCATCTCCTCTACCAGAACCATTGATAACCTGAAGGCATCCCAGTTCCTCACGCAAATTGTTCAGAGAATAGTAAACATATAAATACTCAGGGCTAACTCACAGAGGGATTTTGTTGTTTGCAAATCCTAATTGGTAAGTGCCCAGCCATGGGTGCAGAAATAACCAGGGTGCCTGCACATGCATGGATCAGAGCCAGACGGGCAGGAGGGCCAGTGCAGACACCCAGTTGTTTGCAACAGGATCTGAGCAACGCTGCGCTGTCTCATGTGGCTTTACCACTTTGATCTCTGAGAGCTCAGATCCTCACACCACACATTACAGCTTATATACATGCTCTTGCAAGCCAGGGAAGTGCCCTAATTACCAACCAAAGAGCAATCACTACTAGAAAGAAATTGACTGAATCAAACATGAAGCCAAGAGTTAACAGGAATACTTCACCACATGTACCATTTCATCAAAAAGGTGCAGAGATCTCTATTTTCCACAGTCACCTGCAACAATCTGTAAACACCTGGCCAGATGATCCAAGGTTTTTATGAGTGAGTAGATAGGACAGATGCCTCTTTTTGAATCTAGCTTCAGTACTGCCAATGTTAGGATCATAGAAAGTAATTTCATTGCTTCACTTCACAGCTCACCCCAAGTAGATATTTGTATTGACAACAGCTTGGGAGTGGACGAATTTTTAATTCTCTATTCACCTTTTCAGGGAAGTACATAATATTATACATGATATTTCTCTGATGCAGAGGCATTAGTGTTTCTTCCTCTCTACTAGAAAAATCTTACCTGATCCTATTTGATATTTTAACAGTCACATTTTGTTAGCTGTTCACAGTCTTTTGCATGGCCAAGTAATATATTAATTTTTTCTTTTCTTCTACAGCCTTGCAAATGATGAACTCCTAGTTTATAACCAAGCTTCTTATTATCAGTTCCTAAATTTGTGATCTTCTACCCCATTCCTACAGTTTCCAGGGCCATACAAAACTTCCTTTACTACCTCCTCATTCTTGTATGCAGTAGTGTCTCCCAACCTTGTGTTAGTAACAGTTTCTGTTAGCATAGTCCTGCTCTTTTGCTCCATTTCATGAATACTTCTAAATAAGTTCAAGCTCAAAACTGATATTTGAGTAACAGCACTGGCAAGAGTCTTCTAGTTTCATAGTTTCTCTGCCAAGACAACCCATCCTTGGCTCCCAGCATCCCTATCCAATTTAGACGTCGTGTAAACAATTCCTGCCTTCTCATGTGGCTATAAGTTCTATTGAAGTCCATGTTCAAAACAATCACCATATTAAAACGCACTCAGGTATTTGACTCTAATCAGATTTGTCTTATACAAAACAGGTGCTTCAAGATCATCAACAGCTATTTTAAAGAAACATTTCAAAGGTTTTAAAAACAGGAGTGGAAACTATTTTTAATTATTTTCTGATCTCTTTGCCTAGGGAAATGAGTGTATTAGTTACCATGAAAGCAATTACTAAGACTTCTAAGGGAGACGAAAATTAAAAGAATAAATATAAAACTCCTCCAAAATGATCCAAACAGGCTCCTAATACATGAGAGTGTCTCAGCTTTAACTCCCAGTGTCCTGTAATCCCACAGCACTGTTCCCACAGAATACCACTCTTCTCTCAAGAAGCTCCTTTTGCTTGGTCTCATTGATTGCATTTGTTATTAGTGTTTTGTTTGTAATGATTATGAAAGTATAAGCCACGATTAAGTTTCTGAGACACCTGTCTGAAAATTAGTTCCCACAACAGACACCAGGCTATTTGATATAACAAGAAGAACTATGGTAGGACCTCAGTTGTAAAGCGCATTGTGGTGTTTTTCTTTAGTGTAAAAAGGGTGTGTAATGTCCTGTTAATGGAGTAGTCAAAAGAAATCAAACAACAACAAACAAAAAAAAGCCCATTAGAAAACCCTTGATAATGTGGTAATTCAACATGTGTTAATTTTTTTAAAAAAACACAGATATTTTCATCTGAAGAGACCTTATAAGATAACACTGAAATCCAGCTCTGCTTTTAACTGTTTTTTTAAAATAAACATTTCGAAACTCTGTGACTCTAATAATAACGGTGATGGAATGTCATGTATGTAGCATTAACCAGCAAAATAATACAGCACAAGCATGTTACAAAGAATATGTAGATGAGGTGGTTTTACAGAGAACGGCTAAAGAAGAATGCTGACATCTTCATTTATCTAACTCTTACCAAATGAGAGGTGTGGTCTGTATAAAAGTTGCTAGAGTTTCACTTTATTAAAATGCTTACATAATGTTGGTAATAAAGAGTGTTAATTACATATTTTTCTGTACTTAATGTGCACATACTATATTTCCTATAATTTTAATAACTTTCCTACGACTGTTTTAGAGAGATGAACCTCCTTAAAAAACAGGTATAACTGACCGGTCTCTTTCTAACACTCAAGAGCCCTGCAGCCAGGGAAGATTTGGTATTTAAAGCTACAATATCTGATGCATATAAATCTTGTATTATCAGGGATGAATCTTTAGGAACAGGGCAGAAATTTCACATTTGGAGGAGAGAGGAGTAATTTCTCTGAAAGGCTGATGCATTTAAAAAGTAATAAATTATTTTAATGACCACCTAATGGTAGACATTACACAATGTTCTCTAATTATTAATCCACTGTAGACATGTTCACTGGTCTGAAAAAGTCTCTCTGGTGCACAACTTCCTGCAGTTTGATAAGGTCACTGTTCATCACTGTTTCTGATTGAGATCTGGCTTTGAAGAGGTTCTCTTCTGTCTTTACTGCCGTCTTCTCCTGGGAGGAAAAAAAACCCTGTCAGAAAGGTGTATCCATTGCTGTCAAACCTGAGATGACTGTTATCACACTCCATCCCCTCCCACCAGTTCCATTGTTTTATGGTCTCAAGGTTTCTTACCCCCATCATTACAGGATTGTATCCTGATACTTTAGCTGTCACTGCATAACTAGTCTCTTTGACTTTTGGGCTTTTTTTTCTTATGAGCTGGGCTAGATGAACAGTAACATGCTTGAGTCAATGTAGTGCTGCAGAGAAGCTAAAAGTAGATGCAGTGCTGTGGACGAGATATATAATACTCCTATTAATCTCCAAGATAAGGTCAAGCACTTCCAGTACAGGACTATGCTGATATGCCTGTGTTGTTTCTAATTCCTGAGCTAGCTCGGATATTTCCAGACTGTGTATAACTTCACCTTGCTTCGCTGTGCAGTAAATCAGATGCTGATACCAGACATTAATTTTTCAGGTCTGTCACCCCTTGAAACTCTGGTACATCAATAATTCCATTTTGCTTTCTTATCTGTAATTTCCTTTCTTTCTAGGCTGCTCCAGGACTCAGTCTTTTGTCTTTAGCATGTATGTATTTCTAAAGCTAATATTCAAGCTTCTAAAAGATAAAACATTACCTACCAAAAACTCTTTCTTCCTTTCAATATTTTTGTTGAGAGGCAACCAGTCCATAATATCTATTCTAATTTCTGATGTAAAACATAATCAAAATTTATGTCTCGGCTTTGGTTTGACCATGAAAGACTTCAGTAAGTTTAAGTGCTATATGATTCTCAGTTGGAGAACTGCATTTTATATCAATTTAAACCTTTCAGAATTGTTTTGCTAGTCCCCATATGTCCCAATCTCTCTTGTTATGACAGCATTTTCTTTCTTTTCTTCCAGAGGAAGCCAGGATTTACACATAAGAAGAAAAAAGGAAAATAGAATATAGCCAATATTTGTTCAACCATCTTAAAATCCTGCATGGGTGGCAGGGGGAATGTGTTAAATTATTGTTTGTAATTTTCTTTTTTATGCTATAAAGAGATTTTTTTGTTTCTCTCTGCTCTTTTTCTTGGTGAGTTTTTCAAGACCATACGTTTCCCCGTACCAGCAATCAGAATGGATTTTGTTGCCTGGGTATTATTGTGCATATATTTGCTATTTAACTAAAGATCTTGACTTCAGATTTTCCAGACAAGAGCCATGAAGCTTTCTCTTCTGCTTAATGATGCAGAAAATTTTCCTCTTTGGATTGAAGAAATTCTAAAGAAGTTTGCAGTTTTGCCCTGAGGGATTCAGCTTTGCATTTACCCTGAGTCTTTCAATCTCATTATAATACAGAAATCTCATGCTGCACGTCTACCCACTGGTCATCCTGGGAATTCAGCTCTCTCTGTAAGAATGAAGGATTTTGATACTATTACAATTCTACCCTCTTTGTCTAGGGAAAAGACACAGTAAGATTTGTCTCTCTCTTCTGAAGTGTCCACTTGCTCACTGTTTGATATCATCAGAAAACTTCATCAGTGTACCCTTGATCCCATCATCCAGATCACTTATGAAGATATTAAACAGCATTGGGTCCAAGGTCAATCCCTGGGGGACCCTGCTTGTGACAGGTTGCCAGTTTGAAAAGGAGCCTCCTTTAAGGCCTTCTTGTAGATTGAGGTGACATTTGCCTTCTTCCAGTCTTCTGGGATGTCCCCTGATCTCCACGACTTCTCAAAGATTATGGAAAGCAGCCTTGCAATGATATCAGACAGCTCTCAACACCTTTGGGTGGATAAAGTCAGGGCCCATCGATTTGTAGGGGTCAAGCTCCTGTAATAATACACATACCAAATCTTCCTTCACTGATGGCAGGTCTGTGTTTGCATCAGATTGGAGTTTTGTTCCCAAGGCCTGGGCCCCAACAGTGCTGGTAAAGACAGAGTTGAGGAAAGTGTTGAGAACCTCTGCCTTTTCAGCATTGCTGGTGACTAATTCACATCTCCTGTTTAACAGCGGGCCAATATTTTTCTTCTGTTTCTGCTAGTTGTTTACATACCTGAAGAACCCTTTCTTGTAGTTTTTTACATCTCTGGCAAATTTCAATTTAAGCTGAGCTTTTGGGTTTCTAACTGCATCTCTGCACACCCTGGCAATGCCCCTGTAGTTCTAAAGAGGTATTCGTCCACTTTTCCATCTCTTGTATGCTTCTCTTTTGCTTTTGAGCAGACTCAGAAGCTTGCAGTTAAGCCAAGGGGGTCTCTTGCTCTGCCTACTTCCCTAACCTTTGAAGGGGATGAACAGTTTTTGTGCTTCCAGGAGAACATTCTTGAAAAACTCCCAGCACTCTCCAGAGGCTTCCTATGGAAGTTCCCTCCCAACTGAGCTCTGAGTGAGCTGAATTTTGCTCTTCGAAAATCTAAAATCTTTGTCTTAGGACTAACCTTCAGCATGCTCAGCAGGATCCCAAACTCTACAACATTGTGATCACTGCAGCCAAGGCTATCACTGAGATATTACAAAGCAGGTTTTCTTGGCTTGTAAGTAGCACGTCCAGCAATACTTCATTCACGGATGGCACATCTAATATTTGTATGAGGAAGCAGTCCTCTACGCATTTCAGGAACTTGATGGCTGATGTGAGCTGCTGTATTGTTCTTCCAGCAAATGTCTGGGTAGTTGAAGTCACCCATAAGAACCAGATTCTGTTGAACTGACAGTTGCTTAAGTGACCTGAATAGTGCTTCATTGGCCTTGTCGTCCTGGTTTGGAGGTAAGCAGCAGATGCCTACTGTAAGATCCCCCTTGGAGATGAGCCCTCTGATCTTGACCCAGAGGCATTTGATAGGGCTTCGATTTGTTCCACATGCTGTGTGCAGCCCACAGCTGTGGGGGCCACAGTCAGTGAGCGGCCACCTGGTTCTCTGCTGCCAGCTGAGGCTGAACCACGACACAGAGTTTAGTGGTTTAAAACTGAGTGGGTGAAAAAGAGTCTTCAAGCCCACTTCTCCACAAAACAGCAGATTCATCAGCACCCGAGCGTGGCAGCATCTCAGAGGGGGCGCACATTCCTCACAAACCCTTGCCCAGACATACAGGGACAAAGTGTTTATTCAAACAAGTAAATTTAATGGCACCTTAGAAAGAAGAAACTCCGATCTACTATGTCTATGTCTGCCAAGACTATACTGTAATCCTGCGCATCCATGGGTATTCATGGAGTATTCCTCAACCAGGTCTTCATAGGCAATGCCCACTGCCATGGCTGGATCAGAAAGTCCTCTTGGGAAGGGCTTGTCAAATGCAGCAGAATTCCCCACCTTCTCCGGTGGAGAGTTGTTGTGGCCCAGGATGTCAGAAGGGTCTGGTTTCTCTTCCCAGTCTTCTTCCCCCTCCTCCTCCTCCTCCTCCTCTGCTGTGCTGGAGCTTCCAAGTTGGCTGCTCTGTTGAAGTCAGTGCTCCTCTGCCTGGGCAGCCAGTAGAGACCAAAGAGCAGGAGCAGGATTTCAGCAGAGGCCCAAAACTGCCAGTTCTGTAACACAACGAGGAGCTGGCAGAGTGCATGTGGCTCCTGGGTCCTCTGTTCGATCTCCTCCAGAAGCCACATCATCTCCCTCTTCTGCTGCTCCTCCTGTTGCTGCAGGAGGTCTTGTGTGGCTGCGTCTGGCTGGTCCCCCCCCCTCAGGGTGTACTGCAGGATGCTCAGCACTGTTAGAATGTGGTTGATGCTCACAGCCATGGCCTGGAGGAGGAGGGAGAGAAGGGGCTCACTGGAGCTGGCTGGGAGGGAGATGGCAGCTGGGGCAGCTGGGGCAGGAGATGCAGTGGCCCAGGAATGGGTGGGAGAGGGGGCAAGGGAGCTCGGAGGCTGCAGGAGGAAGGATGGTGACCTTTGTGGGGATCCCCGCAGCCACCACTCCATCACTGGCCATGGCAGGCAGCTCCGTCCCCTCTGCTCCCATCCTTGAGGGTGTCCCCTGCCCTGCCCCAGGCGCTCCCCACAGTGGCTGTGCCCTTGCCCCAGCATTAGGAACCCCCCTGGGACCAGCACTTCTGCCCTGACCCTCATCCAGCCCAGCCTCCCCCCGGCCTGCCCCACTCACCGTTGCCCCCAGCTGAACTGCAGTGGCGGTGCTGCCAGCTGGCACCCCTGGTGACACCCCTCTGTGACTTGTCCTCTCTGCTGTCATGGGTGCCCCAGGGTCCCACTGGCCATCCACAACCATTGCCCCTGGCCCTCCGGCCCCTGCAATGGGCAAAGTACAATCCCTCCAGCAGGAAAGAGCTCCCAGGGCCCCAAAACCTCCCCAGAAAGGACAGCATGGGTCAAGACAAGTGGTCTGTGGGGTGGGTGGGGAACTGGTTGACAGGCTGCACGCAGGGAGCATCGGTAAATAGCTTCTTTTCAAACTGGCAACCTGCCACCAGTGGGGTCCCCCAGGGATCGATGTTGGGCCCAACGCTGTTTAATATCTTCATAAGTGATCTGGATGATGGGATCAAGGGTACACTGATGAAGTTTTCTGATGATACCAAGCAGCGAGGGAGTGGACACTTCAGAAGAGAGAGACAATGTAGAGGAGAGGGTGTCTACAAGTGTCTTGGCCAACAGACAGACTGGTGTCCTCAAGCGAACCCTGTCTGACACAGCAGAATCCGTGCAGTGTAAATGTCTTACCTATATATAGAGGTGTGTGTATATCTATATATACACGTATATCTATATATATATATACACACAGACGTAACCAGAGCAAAAGCTGCAGAGGAGCTCATGCTCCACCTCCAGCCGTAAAAAACACCCTTATTTCTTATGCTCAGAGGATTTTTCTTCTGGAAGCATTTGGCAACAGCTATTGCATTAATTAAAGTGTTAATTACTTGTTAATTAACATTAACTATGACTTTCTACTGAGCTGCCTGTCAGAATACAAACAAGGTCACGAAACCAAACCCTTCGTGAACAGTTGTGTGCGGAGAGCCAGGCAGCAGCACGCCATGATGGGGGTGGGAGGCCAAGGGACGGAGGAAGGCCAAGCCCACCAGTGGACCCCCTACTCTTCCCCATGCCATAGGAACCCCCGGAGCCCTGGGGCCAGGCCAGGCCAGATCCACCTGGCCCCACGGCTGAGGCTGTCCCCAGGCACCCACAGTCAGGCCAGGGCACTGTGTGGGGTACGGCAGACAGAAATGGCCGGTGGGGTGTGAGCAGCCAGTCAGTTGGAGCTGGGAAGGCCTGGTAGTGCCCTCAGAGCCCCGGCCCTGTCCTAAAATGCCTGCTTTTCTGAGGAATGCGCAGTAAGCCCAGGTTAATGGCAGCTATTTGGGAAATTGTGTGCATCTCTGAAGTGTGTTTATGCGCTTTTTCTTTCAGTCTTGGTGACTGAGATGCACTCGAACTCCTCATGAAGAAATTTTATATTAAAAAGTACCTTTCATCAATACACAAAATGAGGCATCTGGGAAAAACAAAGCACCTTTCTTGTTTTCTAAAGAGCACATTTCAGTGTAATATGTTTGTGAAAATCCTCTCCTCTGAACCTTCTCCTACAGCACTCAGTCCTGTGCGTGGTTTCCCCTGTCCTTCCAGTAAGTGATGCAGTTTGCCTGCAGTACGAGATAAGGCTAATAGAAGCGTGTAAAAATTAACAGGCAGGCAGGGAGAAGTTTGACATGACATCCAGAAGAAATGTTAAACTGTGGCTGTTACTTTATACTATCAAAGTGCCCCATTGAAGCGCTCAGCTCGGTAGCAGGCACATACACCACTGTGCTCTGCTGAATGCAAAAAGAAGCAGCTGACAGCCCCGTGTGTTATCCACACCTAACAGAGATCACAGCCCCAAATTCTCTCTCTGCCATGACCTATAGTTCCAGTTGTCTGTTTGGACATGACTGTATCCTTTGTATACATTGCAAGAAGCATGTATAGCACATCACTGAAGCTTGACACAAGCACAATGATTTTCTAATACCCAGGAACATTTTTTGTACTTTGGTAATGACGTGATGTGGGAAAAATGCTTACAGTTTATGGGAAGTCTGTCTGCAGTTTTTGCTTGGTAGCTGTAGGCTCTGTAAGATACCCTAAATAAAAAGGGGGAACAAGTAAGAGCAACACAGGAGGATAGAGTGCTCCTGAAATACGCAGCATTCATACAGAATTCACAGAGAACCAGATTAAACACATGATATCCTCTAAGCTCACCTCAAATGCAACATCATACATAGTTTTGTAGGGTCACAGCATAAACACTCAAATGCTTGAATAACTGACAAAAGCAGCTCATGTTTTCTTTCAAATTAATGATCATGCAAGGAAAAGTCTTGCCTGAAATACTAATCAGGAAATAAGAATCAACTTTAAAATTAAATGCAGCAAGCAGCTGTGAGCTAATTCATGAAGAGATAAGTTTCCAAAAGATTTAATAGTCCAGGTCAGAAGATTTTTGTTGGTAGTTTTTTTTTCTAAAGTTATTTTTTAAAAATTTACTTTGAAATATCCCGTACAAAGAGAATGCCAAACTTCTGGAACATTCTTCTGCAAAGATTTCTTTTTCCCTTATTAAATTTTAGTTCTGTTCATACCTGCCACTTTCTATCTAGAACATTGCTTCTCCCACACGAGATTATAGTTCTTCCTCCTTTTACTGCAGTTTCAACTAATTTCCTCCCAGTGTTACTCTTTAATCTGGTATTTCTCCTCGGCCGTGGTTCTATAAAGATGCTTGTCTGTGTAGTCATTTAGTAAAGCTCCAGTGAAAGATACCTTAATTTTCTGCTATTTTTTCTTGCTCATACAAGCTGGAATCCATCAAGTTTTCCCCTTCCATATAAGTAACGCTTCATAAAAATAAGTAGAATCCAAAGTTTCTATAAAAAAATCTCACAGTAGAAAAATCTGAGGGTTGCTGACTCATTTAGCAAGATATCTGGCCTACTAAGGTCCAGAAATTTGTTTGTTTATTCTGCTGAGTCATTGGCAAAATTGAAAAATACTCCCCTGTAGATTACATGTACGGTAAGGAATAATGAGATCTAATGCAGAGAGTTCAGATTTGCAAAACAAACCTGAGGTTTAGAAGCTTTGCTGCAGAGGATCTCAGGAAAATTAGAGAGGAGGCAACCTAGTAAAGCTGTCAAAGTCAGTGCAAATATTTGATTGTTGTCATAAGTGTATTGGCTGACTCCCATTGGGCAAACCAAAGCAGTCATCTAGTAAACTAGACATCTGCAAACTTTACCTGGGACACAGTACCAGAATTTGGTGAGTAAACACCAAATTTCAGACTTAACATCATAAGATGCCAGTCAGGCTTCCTCTTCCTTCTCCACAGAGCATGGGAGGCTGAACTCTATCACTTCATCTTTTAGACCTCACTGCTTAAATCTGACACATAAGAAATATAATTTTGCTTATAAGCAGCCTTGCTTCACACTTGTGCCTGCAGTCCTTGAGAAGTTAATGTAGTAGTGAGCTGTTCAATGCAGTGCTTTGAAATAGAGCTTCCCCCTCTCCCCTCATTATTTCTATAAAATGGGCATAATAAAAGGATAAACAAACAGAGTTTACACTTACTTGGTTTATAGAGGTATGATGGGGAAAGTGTTGAGTAAATACTAGCATTAGTGAGGCTGTTCCTTTTGCACATGAACCACCAGGGTATGTAAAAGGCTGTTGGTCCTCTTTTCAATGAAGAGATAGATCTTAAGAGGAAGAGGAAGGAGGAGAAACCAGAATAGAGCTGAAAATGAAAATGTCAGGGAAAAAAAGAAAATACAGGGAGAAGGGGGGAAAGAATTGTCTTTTCCTGTGTCCTGTCTAATCATTTAAAAATCTAAGTTAAAAAAGGTGGGTGAACAAAAGCAAAAACCCATCCATTTTGCCTAAATTAGTTCACCCATCCCGTTAATGCTGCTGTATGCATTATTGTAGCTATTAATCTATTAATGACACCATTCTTATTGTAAAGCCACACTTGTTACATAGCCCTCAGGGAAAATGTCAAGTGCTGTTATTTAAAAGAATAATTAGGGAACTTACTGAGTTCAATCAGTGTGTATATGTGAGGGAGAAAAAGAATGGGCTTTATGAATTTGAAGACTCTATTGATATTCTTCCGTTCTTCCTAAATACTAAAGCTTTTCTACCACTCCCAAGAATAGTGGGAAACAGCCAACAAGTGTAAGATAGATACCAAGTCACAGTATAGGTGCTATATCAAATTTCAGAAGACACCTACTGGGAAAAATTTTCGCAGGAACTGCCACAAATCCAGACTGATCTGATTGCTTGAGTGACGACAAAACCGTGCCTTACTTCTAGCTATTAGGATAATTCAACTCATCTGGCTTCTAGCCCTTCAACCTGTGCTTCATGTGTAAAATCCTCTGTGGTGGAGGTGTGTAGGACTCTCATCTTTACAGTACCTCCTGAAACCCAGAAGAACAGCTCTAACCAAGGGACTGCATCCTGGTACCATCAGTTCAGCATCTGCGTAGCAGGCCAACAGTAGTGCTTCGGTGCAGTGGTCAGCTTTCCACTGGAAGATTAGCTAGGAAATGATGACATTGAGAAGAGCAGGCAGCATTTTTAGAGTGCTGTTATTTCGGTTAAGAGCAATAAGACCCAAGTGCTTCTGCAGCTTGAGAATAAGGACTCATTCCCTTACAGAATGATCTAAAATGTGTGTGCCTCTGTGAACTGAATCAAGGAAATGATCTTTCTGACATACAGAAAAATCCTGTGTTTCCTCAGACATTTTTCACCCAAGTCAGTCCTTGTCTTAGGTTCATAAGGAGTCACAAAGGACCCTGTGGGCAAAACTGGGGGCAGGCCCCTCACTTGGGGGCTGGAGAAAAAAGGAGAGGAACAACATAGTCAGAGTGGTTGGGAATGCCTAATGCTAAATATTGTGCATGAATTTGGACCTTCACTGTATATATTATACTGATGAAAGTAATAATTTTCATCTGGCATTTTACTTGTATCCTCAGAGGATGAGGCTATCGGCCCGTCCAGCTACACGAGCTTGGTCCCTGGTCCTGGCAAGGAGCAGACTGAGACTGCAAGCCACAGAGCCGCATCAACCCCAAGCCGCCGCAACAAGCACCCTGCACCTAGCACCCTGCAGTGCAGCTGGAGCACAGCGCTGCGGTGTGTGGCACACCAGCCACAGCCACACGGCTGCTGCTTCAGAGCAAAGACAGAGGGAACATATGTCAGTCTTCAAAAGGCCACGTAGAGAGCCTCAGCGGGATGTGAGACACACAGTGAGCAGTAGTAACCCCTGCCGCACATAAACAGCTAGAATTTCAGGCTAGATTATAAAGAACAAATAAAAGATTTTATTTCTTTGCCAACATTTCTCTGCATGCTTCTCTAACCATGTATACATCACCTTGACATTATCGATCAAAGGCAAACACTCACTGAAGATGAGCATTTTACTTACACTGTAAGCATCCTTTAGTTTGCATGAGTACAGTTAATGAGCCATCAGAAAATCCCCAGCACGTCAAGACTGCTTTTTGCATAAACTAAGAGGCCACATTATTTTATAACTAATCCCCACTCCGTCTGTTGACACACTTAAACTGAGGAATGCATGAGAAATGAGGAAACATTCTTCCCCCTTGTTCTCTATTAAAAACCTGATTCTGCCAACCTGACCCATCAGGAGTCTCTAAATCTGTGAGCAGCCCCCTGAGTCTGTGGGGATGGATTTACTGGTGGAGCAAAGCAGTAGTTAACATGAGCAAGGGTGGCAGATTTAGGTCATAAACATGTGCAAGTGTCTTTTTTGGAGGCATATGGTCATTTAGTAGTGTACTGATAGTGGTGGTTTGGAGCTGGCAGTAAATGAACGCTGTTTCAGGACTGAATCTAGCAAGGCTAAGCACCCGATGTGGTTACTTCTACAAAGTCTTTTGCTAAGTATTTTTCATAATTTTTGCTTTTCAGAAATTGAGAAAGGAGGAATTTCTGGGGATGGTGGGCACAAATAACTCTGAAAACCTGTGTCTGCTCCAGGGCTGTCTTACCACCATGATGTCTTTGGCTGTAGCTACACAGTACTGAGACATCATCTCCAGTTTTTGGCAGAGAGCCCTCCATCTTCTCTGGAATGCAATGGATACCAAAAGAGCACTTTATGAACATCACATGTCCCAAGGTGGTCCTTCACAGAAAAGCTCAGAACAACACTCAGAACAGACCACACTAAATCATGCTCTTGGAAGAATTCTCTGGCTGCGTGGATCGCTGTGTTTACCAGTTTTCCTGTAAGTTGCACCCACTAAGTACAACCCAGGTAATACTCACACAATACCCTATCCACCAGAAACACCCCGAGAGGAGCAGTTTATCCTAACAAGTAGTACTCACAGGGAGTCAGAGTCAGCACAAGGGCATGCCATTGCTTTGTTTTATGCTTAGGGCAGTAGTTTTCATGCTGCGGTTAAAAAAATCCCAACAGTCTGGGATCTGTGCTGAAGGCACTGTGCAATAGCCAACGAAGGCTACGGTTCAGCACATGCTTTAGATCACCATAAGGCAGCACTTCTGGCAAAAAAATCAACTCAGCCACTCATTTCTGTCCCCAAATTACCTTTTGCAATGTTCTGGCACAAATGTTTATGTGGTTACTTGGTAAGCCAGAATGAGAAGCTGCCCTGAGTGATTTGCTTTAGGCAGGTTGCTTTTCAGCCAGATTGTACTCTGGTCCAGTTCACTAAGCAGTTATAAAAGTGGACATGCTGCCTTAAATTATTCATCAAACGGCAGATTAAAAAACGCCAGCCTAGTGTCAGTAGGTTTAAATTCACCGAGTAGAAATTCAGATACCCCAGCTTGCCATATCTAGGGCCTGCAAATGGAAAAGTGTTGAAGACCGTGTATATATAAAGCACGATGTGCACTCATCTGCATTTGCAGTCAGTGATGTGATAGGGGACCTGCTCCCAGCAGGGAACACAGGAGCCTGTGGCAGTCACAGCTCAGGAGCAGGTTACTGCCTGACACGCTAGTTATCTCCCACAGGCTGTTTGCTAAGAGAAGAAAAATTAGTCACTAACCAGGAGCCAAGGCTGTCTGTTGTTAGACAGCCCTATCCATTGCCTCTGTAAGGCTCCCAAGCGACTCTCTTCGGAGGCAGGATGTCAGCTGGTGCCCTGGCTGGGGATTTGTCAGGTACACTGCACAAATATGTTTAATAGGCCGCTGGGGCATTCGGAAGGTCAGTCTTATCATGGGGCCTTTTAGTGTTCCCATGGGACATTTTTGCCTATAACAGTTCCCAGCACCCAGCCAAAGAAAGACGTGCCCTTCAGTGACATGTGCAAGGAGCGCCCCGTGAGCATTAGCGCTGTGGGTTCAGTTGTCACCTCCTTGGCATGCAGGGATCAAGATTTTGGACCCATCCACTCTGGAGTAAGCCACAATCAGGTCCCTGCTTATGTCTTTCATAGTAGCTTTTTTCCTTTGCTTTCTTGGAGTTGTCTTTTAATGGAGAGAATACAGTTCAGATGAGATTGCCTGCTGCCAGAGCTGTTAGTGGAAATATCAACTGTACCCTTCCCTAGCTACTTCATTTCCCTCTGTCTTTCCTGTTGATTAAATGCCAGCTCCGTTCTTTGTTCTCTTCCAAAGGAAGCTAATTCTATCCTCCAGCTGCAGCACATCCCTTTAGCAGCACAAAGCGATCTTGCCCAGTGGTTTTACAAACCTTTCCAGCACACAGCTCCTTCCCCTGCTGCCTCCCCAGCCCTGCATGTGGCAGCCTGGAGAAAAGACCAGGCACTTCTCTTTTATGATATACCATATATATGCCACCACAGGACCCAGAAGGCTAAACAGATGAGAAAAGTGCTGCAGTGACTGCCCAGAAAAATTTGGGTTAATACTGCTTGAAGAGCAGGGGCCAAACTAACCATTAAACATGATAGTGCACATAAAAGCCTGCAGCTTCTTAAGAATATAATTTGTAAAACTGCCATTTTGTTGAAAATCTCCCTTTTTATAGTGAACGTCTCCTATTGTGGTTTAAGTTTAGTGATATTTCCTAAAGCTAATGTTGGTAAGTAATTTACAGGGAGCAATTTAACTTAATTTCACTTCTGCGCTGTGTGAAACAGCCAGGGCAAGGTCCAAAGAGCATTTAGTGGCTTCCAGAGGCAAGTCAGTGAAATTCAGGCGCCCGAGTGATCCCAAATATTCCACTTACCTCACCGGGGTATCCCTAATACCCACCCGAGATACCAAAACATTCCTTATGTGATAAAAGCATTGCATTTATACTCTCCCCAGAAGAACTCTTTTCTTGCGTGAGCTAAGCAAGTACATAGTGGCACTCTCAGGTGAGTGTCTGGTTCTGTGACTAAGACTCCCTTTTTTTTAAGGAATACTCATCACTCAAAGCGCACTTTGCTGTCTGAAGTCACCTCTTGAGAAGGGGATGCACGTTTCTCACATAATAGTTTACCGTGTAGAGCCCTGCTCCAGGATTTGGCAGGGGGAGGGGGCGGAGGGAGGGGGGGGCGGCTGGCTTCTTAACCGTAACCACAATCCCAGCAAGTAGGAATGCTTCTTACTCCGAAGTTTAGAGCAGGAAAACATCTTTTGTCTCTCCCACCGGAATCTGGTCATGTTGCAAAAACAGCCCTAAGTTCTAGAAGGAAAAAAGGTAAGGTATGAGAAAAAGCCTAAATTACAGCTAAGGTGCTCAGTTAGGAGTATAAACAACTTACCTAAGTTCTACTTAAAGTCTCATAAAAAGTAACAGCCACCACCACCCATTTAACAAATCAACTAATTCCTTTTCCTCTCTGCAACCCAGTCTCTGCCTGGGAACGCACAAAAAAAACTTATTGAAAAGTTGAAACTAGGAGAAGTTTTAATAACTGGAAGTAACACTGTACAATTGGCACACTTGAGAAATACTAATGATGGGCTTCAGTAGGCATAGCACCCGCAGAAGAATGATTGCATCTCATGCTGATAAAATCTCTATGGATTTTCTCAGGAGGGCAATGCAGCTGGCATTCTACTCCAATCACTCTATGCGAGCAGAAGGGAAATGAAAAATAGCTTCTTTAATTGAAACAATAGGAGTGACAATGAATTTTTACTAATTAGGCAAGTTGTTATTTGGTAAGGGTTTAGCATTTGTATACCTCACAGAAATATGGGATACAGTAGCCGATCTAATTATCCCACTTGGTCTTCTTTTGTAAGCCATTTAAACATGTATGTCTTTGAAATTTGTAGTATAATCAGAATAGAAGAAGAGTTACATATTTTCATTGAACTGCTGCAGTGTTTCATACAGCATATGCAAGGGCTCACGGTGGAATGGGTGAGTGTCATCCAAATTGAAAACAGGGAAGGCACCACGCTGTGGCATATTGCACGTGCAACACTGATACTGAAAAAGATTACAAGGTCCTATTTGCTTCTGCAGTTGTGTTTTGCATCGGAAACTTGCAATAACCACCATAGCAGATCATCAGTAAAGAACTGTACATTGTTATTTTGATCAGCCTTAAGTCTTTTTTTGCAGAAACAGAAAACCAGTTGTTTGGAAAAACAAGGTTGATTTGAGACAAAATAGAGGAAGACCTCAGAGATAGTGATAGGTCAATGTAATATATATTTTATGTAAGGAAAATGTATAGTGATAGAGATCCACGTAACATAAAGATAGGAACTATGCTCCAGAAACACAGATAAATCAGTGTTTAGATTCTTCTTGTTTGCACCATGCTTTTAATATGTGATTCAGCGAATAACCAGTCATTCACTATCTCTTGCAGCCATTAGTTCTCACTGATATTTGGTTCGTTCCATATTTGATATTAGCTCAGCAAATTTGTGTTTTCTTATTTCTTTGCCTCAAAATCCTGAGTCCAACAACTTCAATGAATGATTTTCCATTGCCTGAAAAATGGCTAAGACCTTATAGATGTGCTTTTGAAAGTCAGAGAGACTCATGTACTACATAAACTAAAGGATCATATCCCACAGTCCCTGAAGTGGAATTTTTTGCTCTTCCAAAGCAATTAATCACTTCTGGGTTCATGAGCTGTGGTTCAGCTAGAGCATCTTTTCTGTAGCAAGACACAGTGTGCCATTAGGAAGCTTCAGAGTAACCTTGAATTTGTCCATCTCCCTGTAACACCTTTTGCTTGTTTCTTTGTTTTGCTACTTTATGTAGTTTATGCCATTTCCTCCAGTTAAAAGAAACAAACCACAAAGCTATACGTATGCACATATGTATATGTACACGCACTTTCCATTTTGTACGGTAGCTGAAAAGAGCTCAATGGACACACTGGATATACCCATGGGCATGGATATGGATATAGCCATAAAAAGCTCATTTCCCTTTTCCAAGCTGCCGCTGAGGCTGGGCACGGTGCCCTCAGATCTGGATGAAGTCAATATAAGCAGGGTTTTCTCGTATTCAGTGTCTGGCAGACTTTATTATAAAGCATCATTGACAGTTGTGCCAATGGCACTGTCTTTCTCAAGAACCTATTTGGAGTGCTCCATCATCTAAAATGCAAGAAAGTAAAAACCCTGCTCAAGCTAATGAGGCACAGATTCAGTTAATAGAGTGCAATGTTGAAGAAGTGATAATGAGACACTTTAGGTTAGGGACTGATTATTTTCCAGTACTGGTAATTAGGAAGTCTTAGTAAATGGGTGACGTCAAACTGCCTGCTAAACATATTTCCTCAGATACTAATTTTAAAATAAGAGAGAAAAAAAAATGAGATCGTGTAGAATTAGCCTCTGTCCAAATATGAAACTGCAAAAGATCAGGCTCTACCAGTTGTTTTTCTATTTATTTATAACATACTTTTATTGGAAATAAAAGTTCCAATCAATTGAGCAAGTACTGCGATAAACCATTCTTGAACACATAATTGAAAAAGGTAGTTGAAATGGTATGTAGAAATACGCAAGTCTATAAATTATGTTGCACATATTTTGGACTTGGTGAGATGAATTAATCAGTATTTTTAAAATTTAAAAATGAAAAGCTCAGCTAAACAAATTCAATTCCCCTGAATTTAACTTTGTACTACAAAAAAAAAAAATTACAAATATGTTGTATTTTTTGGATGTACAAACATCCTAGGCACTGATGGTCACACTCCTGCAGTCCTGTTTAGATATTGAAAAAAAAACCCAGGTGACCAGCTCCTCTACCAGTTTTCCAAGATAAAACAGTGATACTAATTTAAATAGGGTAATCCTGAGGCCAGGATTAGCTCTGCTTCTCTGATTTTGTGGAAAGGTGGTTTTATCCATCAAAAGTTGGTGTGCTTAGTTTCTTCCTTTTAAGAAATACAACAGCGCAGTTCATTGAACAATCTCAAACCTAGTGGTGTTAAAATCTTGTTTTCTTCAAATTTATATATATAATTTTGTCTTTCTGAAAAACAACCATCGCAGTCTAAATCCAGTGTATATTGTCTATTTATCTTTATTAATTTTAACAATCTAAAACAAGTGCCTTCCATACATAATAAAGTAATTTTGGTTTTATATATTCTATTAATCCTCATCAATTTTTTAAAAGTCATTGAAATTGTTTGCAGAGTCAACTGTTTGCTATGCATATAAAATTCAATGCATTAAAACAGAATACAAGTAAATTGTGTATTCATATATAAACAGCCATCTCTGCCTTTTCTGAATAAAACTCAAAAGGTATATTCACTGCATAGTTGATATTAATCTTGTGATTACCCATTAGATTTTAGTACAAGCGTGTTTTAGCTCAGTTAATAATTCATGTTCCCCTGGGTTTCTAGGATGAGTTATTTCATAATTGAAAAAATGCAGATGAGCTTAACAACAGGTAGCAAGGGCAGGTGCTGTCATTTTCATATTTCTTTAGGAAGGGGACTATTACACTAAACAGAGAACAGGGGCTTCAGTTATATCCAAGTAGCTAATCTCTGTAATCCATCCGTTCAGTTTATCTATCTTTCTATAAATTAAAGCAGTCAATAACATGGCACAAGCTTTTGAGCACTCCAGAGAAGAATGTAAAACATTTAGAGATGCCATTCACAAAACATTTTTTTTCTTAAGTTTGTAATTTAATGTCAGACAGACAATGACAGAAATTGCATAAATTTTCAAGTATGCAAGTGTTTAGAGATTAGTTGATTTAGTGGCCTGCTGGTTAAAAGGGAGGCTCTGTCATTCATAAAACTTGCAGATAAGGACAGAGTTACCCACACTGAAAGAGCCACTAATTCTAGTTTAATACAATAACTTTTATTGATGCTGTGTTCACGAAAGGATACAGAAAACAAACTTCAGAGAAGCTGTTGGATGAATATATTTACAATTTCATCAGTATTCTGCACCATAGTCATGGTAACAGAGAAACAGAGAGAGAACTGTAAGCTACCACTTGCTTTCTTGGTTTATGATTTAACCCAAAGGTTTCCACTGACACTTCCTACTCTTTTCTAGTGATTTTTTTGAAGAGCTGTTGGACCTCAGTGTATCACAGGCAGAATATTTCAGATCAGGTTGTGCAGTTGCTGTTGTAAGCAGATCTGTAATTACTGGAGACTTTCTAATTTTATGGAGAAAGAGTGACAGGTCTTACAAAGTGATATAAATCCTATGGGAGGTAGTATTTATAGCCCCATATAATTTAAGGGATTCTGGCTTATTTCCATAGTTGAGTCGCTTACCCATTTTACAGTCCTGCTCTCTCTAAATAATAAAGGAGAAATACGTTGCTAAAGTAGACCTGTCAGGAAAAAATGCAAGTACAGAAGTAGCGAGGTGAAGTTAGTACACAATTTAAGGCCATGTCTACACTAGAGAGTTTTAATAGGAGCATTACTGCTGCCATCTATTTTTGGAGTATATCTATTTCATATTTATTATTATCTGAAAATATCTATCTTTGGAGTGTTTGCTTCCACCTGTGTAGTGCGGGTCTCCTAGACTGGCAGAACATACAGTTACTGTGCTGTAGAGAGGCATCCCTTATTCCCCATGTGGCTCCATATCTTAAAAAAATGGTGGAATAGTAACATTGCTTGTGGGGAACTCTGAGATTTTTGTGTCCATTTCCTATTACCCTACTTGTCCCACATCATGGTCTCCACTTCCCCTTTTCTGTATTTTTTAACAAGTCCTGCAGCTTCACACTCAATAATTTTCTCAGTTTCTTTGTCTCATTGTTGCTGTGTTCATGAGTGAGTCAACACTGAGGATGTTCAGAGCTACGATACCTGACACTGCCAAGCTGTGATATTTTAACTATTACCTTAGAGGTAGTCCATCATGGTACATCCTACCGATCAATCAAGATACGAAATTGCTGCTGATATCATTTTTTTGCTATATTTAAATGTTCACTATATGGCAACAGGCATGATACCAAAGGCGGAACTTCAGACTCTCCCTGTAAGGTCTTAACCACTAATGTCAAATGACACGTGCACTCGGTCTTTCTGCTATCAGAAATCTTGCACTCCTACCTGCACTGGCTCAAAAAAGTAATGTGGAGCTTTTTTTTTTTTTTGTGGATGTAGAAGTGAAACTCTACTTGCCAGGAGAATTCTGATATGAAATAGATTAAAGTAACCCCAGATGTGAATAGACGCAGAGCACTAGGCTTTTTATTTTGCTTGGAATTAAGGTGCTAAAATCTGACTAAATCCTGGATTTGCTGTCTATGTCCCTTTTGACTCTGAACAACCAGCTATA
>KZ505702.1:1120609-1135217 GCA_002844005.1 Limosa lapponica baueri
TGTGAAAAGGCTCCTTTGAAGGGAGGCTTGCTTGTGCGTACTGTATTCCAGTGAAACTCCTACAGAAATGAGTGAGAACCACTATAGACAAGCTAGTTGGTTAGACCACTGTCTAGCCAAGAAACAGGAAAACAAAATAGAGATTCAGCAGTATTTTTCCTGTAACTTAGGCGGTGGAACAAATGAAACACTTATCCAGGGGGGGTTTCGATGGAAGTTGCTGAGTAGACTCTCTCTTGTATTCAAGTGTAGCAAAACAAACCACTACAGCAGAAAACGTGGTACAATCATTTCACAGGGTAAGTGGAATAAGGCAAAGGAAACTGTAGGAAGGAGGGAAATGGTCACTTCTTACCAATTTATGTAACTGCTGTGTCACCATGGCAGCATGAACAAAAGGCAGGTGCTCTCAATTAAAGTAATATTGCTGCTTGAGACAGAGTTGCATCTAAAATACTGAAGATAAATACTTTTAGGCTTTCCTAACCTCAAAATACTTCAGAATAAACTTGCAGAGGAGCTGAGATTAATTTATTCACCAGCACTGCTTTGAACTGGGTCCTGAGAGTAACTCCCCATTGACCAAGACACTTATTTGGATGCTGCAGAGGCATATCTCAAATGTTTTGACATGGTGCATGTTTCAACCTTGTACACTCACTGAACAATTCTGATAAAATTGATAGCAAACTGCATTTGGCACAGGAGGTACTGCTTTCTTCCTCAGTGCTAAGAAAAAACTGCCAAGGAAGGGATATCTCTATATATCTCTAACACAATACAACATTGTGCAGAGAAACCCAAGCTGAACCAGCTACCTTGTTTACCAGTTACTGTGTTAACGTAGCCTTCCACTTACATTAATTATCCTTTCTGATGAACTACAAAGAGTGGGAAAACCTTTGAAGATTACAAGGCAGCAAAAGGGATAAATAAAAAGCTAGGGAAAGACAGAGTAACACAGTGAGGCAGCTGCACAGCTACCTGGTTTCCACCAAGCTCTCTTATGAAGTGTTTGACCAGTAAAGGTAAATATGTAGTAATTTTAGAAACAAGTATATCAGTTGGAGCGCAGGAGCATGTAATGAATTAAGAAATTAGGCTGTTTTCTTTTCCTGGAAAGCATGAAAATTGCCTTCTGATCTTGTTGCATATTACAGTTTATAGTTCAGCACAGATTTACATGGGAAAATCTTATTTTAAGTGTCTGTTAAGTGAAGTTTCACTTTTGCTCAATGACAGAGTACCTTTGGCAATGGAGGTTAATACTACATGCATAGCAAAAGAGTTAGTTATGACCATTACTACTGCACTGGAAGCCAAGTGAGTCCGTAGTGGCAGGGCTGCTAAGTATGACTTAACTCTGTGATACCAGAGAATGGTGCTTCCATAAGTATGCCTGCTGCATGCTGTTAAGTAAAGATACAGTCAAATTGCCAGGCATCACTGTGAGCAGGATTTCTTCAATTAAATGTAGACAATAGTAAAGAGTTAAAAGGTAATCATTGTCTTCTGCAATAATTCAGAGTTTTCATAATGAAGATTACATTCCCATTATAATCAGTGGAGAGAAATAGGCTTTGACTAACCTTTGACTTTTAGAGGGGTTGAGGTGACTAGGCTGGAAGGAGATACCTGTGTCACAGGCCTGGATTCAAAAGATCTGCAGGGTTTATCAGCTGAATCATCTCTGGTCTGCCTCTTCTTCCCTATTCTCCTATTTTACATTGTGTAACAACCTTTTCTACCATTACAATATTTACATCTATATGGATTTGTTATATTATACAAGCTAATCTTCATCTTTACACCTTCACCACTGCAGAAAGCAAAGGCAATGGGATGGAAAGAAATAAAGGAATCTCGTTTTTATTGAACAGCGTTACCTGTCATCTCTTTAAAGATAGTTCTTTCTTTTTGTCCGTGTTTATCCACTCATGTGAATCAGCAAATACCATATCAACCTAACACAAATCATCAGAACCCTATATTCACCCGAGTCATGTGAGCAGACAACTAGAGTCAAAAGAAAGAGCTCTCTTTAAAGCTGTCAGTTGCCACTGTGCAGAAGCAAATGGGATCACATCCGTAGCACTCTTGACAATCCCTTCTTTCCCTGCAGCAAATGATACACATATTCATGAACACTCCAGAGGATTTATCAACTCATACTGTGCATTTTCCCGGAATACAGAAATGAGCTATAAAAAGTTTTTACTTAAGAGAAAGACATTGTTTTCCTTGTGCCTATTCCTCAGAGTGCCACACTGCATCAGATATAAAGAAGATTTCAACAATCCGTGCTTAACAATAAAGCCGTCTGATGTGCTCCAGGACTTAATTCGAAATTACTTCGCAGAGGAGCTCTGCAGGGCACTGAGGCTGTGTTTGTTATGGTAGATGTGAAATGTGAAATACCTGTCACCAGTGCAGGTATTGGTCCTAAACCAGTGCAGTGGTGCTAAACCAGGAGACCTAAACCCTGCAAAGACCCAAAGGGAGACATTTAGTGTCCTTGGGATAAGCACAGGGATGGGTGATTGAACAACTTTGCAAGCTTTATGTACCAATAGCTTAATCTACAAAGACTTTGTATTTGTCTTAAATTGTATATGCTTTCTGGTTTTATTTTTCAAATATGCTGCTAGATGACTATTACCCCAGACTTTTCACTATACTCCTTAAATATATTGAGTGAAGTTACAATACTCAAAAAAGGCTATGAACAAAATTAATTTGATTTTATGTAATTCAAATTCAACCCACATAAGCCTGAACATTTACAACAGTTCAAATTAGAGTCATTGCAGTTTTAATTCCTTCATCTTCACTTTCTGTCACAACAAATTAAGTTAGATTTGCTGTTTTGAGATTTTTATGGCTTTCTGTGTTCTTGCTACTTAAATTAAAGACCCTTTTAATCCGTGACATGATGTCTAACAACCTCAGAAATAAGTTATGACATCAATAGGATTATGCTTTTATGAAAACGATGGCAAGTCACAATCAATAAGGCATTCCACAACGTTATCAGCAAAAAGGAAGACATGTGAGCAAGATCTGAGAACTTAAACACAAATGAGAGAAGAGTAATATGAATATATATATATTTTCACTTGGTATTTTGGAGGTTCTAATTATAATTAAAACCCAATAAATGATTAATGGATTGATATGTTCAACAAATTAAACCTCTTTTGTAGAATAACCACAAAAAAGACAGATATGGCATCAGAAATATTAATCATTCAAATTATAGTGTTTGTCTGCTTGTCTAGTTTGTTCTGAGTTTGATATATGTATTGCTTAGATGTAATGGGTCAGAGAAGAAATATATTCCTACTCATTACCTGGATAAGGAACTTCCCAAAACTTCTGAAGAACGCATTTGAATTTGGTAATAGAAAATGTGTTTTCTGTGATCACTTCCAAAATATGAAAAAAAAAATATATTTTTGCAATGCTTTTGCCATAAGAAAAAAAAAAAAAAAAGGATTGCTTGAATAATTAACTGTGCCCTTTAAAAATGTATTTCCTCCTTCTTTTGTTCACATTTAACTTGCTAACATCCCTACCACTGAAAAAGCTGTCCGGGCTCTATGTGGCATTTTTGTGATGTGTATAACACCACTACATTTCATCAGCAAGCACAGTGACAGATCAGGTGTCCTCTGCTTGTAGTTACATGTCAGTGCTCAAATGATGGATAATTACCAGTGACAAACCCAAGACTGGAATGGGAGGACTCAAGGGTCAGGAGAAGAGATGGAAGTGACAGTGCAGAGCACTCAAGGCAGCGGGCTTAGAGACAGGCAGCAACAACAAAAATCTGTACATAGGTCACTTTATTTATTTATTTTTCCAGGAAATGTGATATCATAAGCTAGAAGCTGCTGCTTCAGCTCATATTTGTGGTTTGTGGTTCAGAAATTCTTGACAAGGGAAAATCATCGCTTTCTTCTTGCCTGTCTAGCTGGCAGCAATTAGCTACAGCTGAGTGAGAGGCATTTCTGTAACCACAGGCAATGGAAGTTGGAAAACTTGTCAGGGAGTTTTTTTCCATTGATAGCAGAGGAGAGAGTAACACTTTCCAGTCCTAGAAATGTAATAACTTTAGAATTACAACTTACTCATAAAGACAGACATTCTTTATGGTATAAATGTTGTCTTTAAAAAAGAGTCTTAGCAAAAAGTAAATTATGTAGACTGTTCCCCATGAGCCTGCTGTGAGGTAACCACACCTGATGGAATGGGAAGCAGAGTTACAAACACACTTATGGCCACCTATCGTAATGAAACTCTGAGAAAAAAAATGTTCCAGGACTTGTTGACTTTAAGCTGAAGAAACAACCTGTTTAGAAAAGACAGAGCTGATTGAAAGCACAGCTCTGGTTTTACTTACATTTCCTAAACAGATATGAGTATGTTCCTTACATGGGCTACTTGATCCCACACATGGGCACTAAAGAAACTATTTGGAAGAAAAGCCATTGACAGAGTTGTCTTTTGGTCCCAACACCTGTATCCTGGCTGTGTACTCGCTGGGCACAGAGGGCTGTTACTGGCAAGTTTGCCAGAAGTATCAAGTAGAAGGCAATGGGTAATAAAATCCTACTGTTATCCTGCTTGAGTGATCTAATTAGTCAAGTGTGACTAGGCAGGTGCAAGTAGGAACTTCTGGCTGGGTCTGATAAAATGAGGGTGCTTCTGATGTTTGCATGTTCTGTGCATTCCCAAGAGGATCCAGCTTCCTGGGAAATCCACATACACACATGCTATGCAGCTGATCAGTTAATGATGTTGTGGTTTATGCCTAGTATGACAAAAAGACTTAGCTATCAGAACTTCTCAGAAGTAGCAAATATTGTTAAATCCCTGGATGTAAAACATGTATGGAAACAGTCAACACGATAACCTCCCCAAAATCCATCCCTACCAGTAAGTGTAAAGACCTTCACTGAGAAGCTCCACAAATGTCAAGCATGACCTCAGCAAAAAAGCTAGTTTGTCTCCCTGCAGAGAAGTGCCATCATTTATTAGCTGAACAACGCGAGACAGAAGAAGGTTTGTGAGAATGGTGATTTTCCCTGTGACTTTTGCAGTTTCCCCCATGTGAATTCCTCTGCTTCTCACAACCTTGCTCTGCCACCATTACTTTGTGATCTTAGAGAAACCAACTGCCCTTAAATTCTGTGGAGGGAGGTATGGAAACCAAAAGACCCTGGAGTACCAAAGCTGTGAAAGCAAAGGAAGTTGCTTGCTTGGCTGGATCCCTTCTCCCCTTCCTCCTGGGAGTCTGGCACAGGACACAGCCAGAGCACCTGCAGCTCGTGGGTCACCTTGGGGCTGGGGGGCACCCAGGCTGGGGTTGACCACTGCATCAGCTCAGTGCCTGCAGCAGCTCAACAGCTGTCTGCAACGCAGCCATGTGAGCCTCTCCGCAAGGTCGGGTGAGCGCAGGCTGCGATTGCTGCTGCTTAGCGCAGAGTTAGATAGATCTTTAAAGTTAATGCAGAAGAAAAGAAGCATTGTCCAGCAGCATGAAAAACAATACGTAAGTTGAACAACAGTTTTATACGTGGAAGTGCTAAAGAGGGAATATCACTTAATTTTATTGCCTCAACGCATAACTCAGAGTTTGGGAAATAAATATCCTTACCACATGCTAAGGAGTAGAGGCAGCTACTATTAAAGAAGAAAAGGTAAGCTGCTGGAGGAAAATATAAAATGATAGTCAAATTTAGAATATCTATTAATTAGCACTATTTCAATGGCAAAGGATTTCAGATAGCCTCTTCTCGAAACTCTCAAAAATAACTGGGGAGTGTTTCAGATATTTGACTCTCCATAACACAGATTAAAAGGGATATTCTTTACATTATTTCTCTCATATATGTGGCAAGTGGTTTTATTTCCCTTAATTTTGCTGGCTTACATTAATATCTTCTTGCCTTTTATTGATTTCAGTCTCAGAATTTCATTTGCCTGAGAGGATTCATAGTGTGATTCTCTTACATACGCTGTATCTTACCCATCATCAGTAGTATTGGATTTACTACTGTGACCTATCATTATCACCTGATATATAAAGGTGTAAGGCAGAAACTTCTTTGCATGTTTTGAGTTACGTTTTAAATGTTGTTTCCTTATTTGCATAATTGCATAACTTATCTTGGAGATAAGATTTCCTTTACATCATTAAATTTCCTTTTGCTCATTGCTCGTCTGTGCTAAATGAAATTCACTTCATTCCCAAACAGAGTGATGTTTAGTTGTTGTTTTGCTTTTATTAATTGGTTCATGACCCCTAGGGATACTTGTTTCACTCTCATCTATGCAAAGTGAATTCTAACTGTGTTGTGTTTTCCTAAAGGCCATAATAATTTAATTAAAGCTCAGAAGATAAAACCAAGACTTACAAACTCTATGCATAAGTCGGGTTCTCATTGCTGGAACAATATGATGTTCAAAGAACTCTTTTCTCAACAACAGAAACTTCAAGCAGAATAAAGAGGACATGGCATGTTAATTTTGTGGTATTAGGGAAAGGTTGATTGGACCTTACGATAAAGCTTACATGTGGACACGTGTAAGGGTGTGAGAAGCTGAGCTTTTGGACCAACAGTTATGAAGACAAAAGCACTCTACGTTTTGGACTAAGCTTCAAGTCCAAAATCTTCCAAAACAGGAGGATTTTCTCCCAGGCTTGAAGATAAAATATTCTGTCCTGAAAAACTTCTACCCAGTTTCTTTCAACATAACATCCCAAAGTGATTTTCTTTTGTTTGGAATTTCACTTAATCTTATTTTGATTACTTTTCATCCCATTTTACCTCAATTACACTGTTGTCTGCTGCTGTCCTGTATCTCCTGTAGTTTTCAAAAAGGTGAAGGAAATCAAGTTGAATTTCATATCCCACTGTCAAATTTTCATTTGCAGTTAGAAGAAATGTATACTCCTTTTAATGTGTGTATAAATCAAAGAACTAGAGAAGTGCTGAGTTATAAAATGCACATAATCCTATAGTGCTATTTGACAGAATCAATTTTCAGAGTAACACATTTAATCTCTAAAGATATCCTGACACTTTTATGATTTGCTTAAAGATTGGTCCTGATAACCTTACTAGTCTTCATGTAAACTCTCAAGTAGACATTAATTTTCTTTAGTTCCTGTATGATTTTGACAGCCTCTTAACTCTTGCGACTGAGAAGCAATTTCATCCGTGGATACTGTTTGAGAAAACGTTTGTTCTGAAGTGCTCCACACACAAATTATGTCATTAAAATAAGAAGAAAAAAGAGATCATAGCTGAATTGGACCTGATGCCCTGAGGAGTACCACAGCCCTAACCACTTCTAAATATCTGTCTTTCCTGGATATAATTTAGGAGAAAGTTTGTGGCTCTTCCCAACTACAGCAGCAAACTGGGGAGCTGGATTGAGGAGGGAGGCCAGGTGTGCCCCGGATGATGGGCAGGAAGGCATGCAGGCACTCTATTGACCCCCCTGCCCTGCCCCACCATGTAGAAATACCCTTGAGGATCTCTTAGCGTATGCTTTGGAGCTTTTCAGTTATTTTAAGCATAACTTTCTAATGTGTTATGACCATTTATAGAAAATTAGGCAAATCTGGGAGTTTTTATATCTGTTCCTTGTTCTATACTTTCAGACATTCAGGTTTGTGTTTGCTGAATATGACAACTGGCTGGAATATCAGTATTTCCCAACTTCTCCATGCACACAGTTGCAGATTTGATATTTTCTAAGTAGAAGTGCTTTGGTGTTTAATTTCTGCCGTAAGGGAATGAAATTCCCAGTAGAAGTGCTTTGGTGTTTAATTTCTGCCGTAAGGGAATGAAAAAAAAAATAATTTAAGAATGTCATTCACAGGTTGTTGAGACAATTTGGCCCTAGAGTTTGGCCATAACGTGGGCAGCTTAGGTGATTTCTTGTTGTTTTGAGGTTTTTTTCTTTGTGTATTTTTCTAATTTATCATCACTGAAAGCATTATGAGCCTATGCATTTCTTTCACATTTTGAAAACTACAGGAGATACAGGAGAGCAGCAGAGGTCACTGTAATCAGGGGAATTTGGGACAACATTTAATACATTAGGCATTCTCTGAAACAAAATAACTTTGATTTTTTCCAACTTTTTTTTTTAAGCACAAGCTTAAATTATCTAATATGTGAATGGGTAGCAGCATTGTGTGCAACAGGAATTGCACTTACTTAAGTTAAGGATGAATTTTATTCACTCAGTACAATATACAGGCCAGTGAAGTACATGGAAAAAAAAAAATTCCAGTTGTCTCAACAGATCGCCTTTCAGGTCTGAGAAAAGTTGTTATCTGGAGAACCCCACGACTTGCTGGTTATGAATTATCCATGTACGACCACTGGTTTCAGTGGACATTCATTTTCTGCCATTATTGAGGAAAGGCATTTCAGTCTTTTCATTCTTCACAAATCCTGTATCTGGTGTGTATAACAAGTGTTTTCACATGATCAGGATTTAAATGCTGTCATAATTTCAGTATTAGCTCTTCTACAAGCTGCTTTTTTTTTTTTTATTGGATTCATTTGCCCACAAAATTTAGGTTCTAAATTGCAATTTATTTAGATCAGAAACTGACCTGATAGTTAGGGATCGTGATTCAGGCCATTAAATATTTTTCTGTCCAATATTCATTTCATTATTTGCCAAAATCCCTTTTTCTAAATGTATATTTAAAACCCTTTCATTTACTGATTTATTTTTGGCTTCCTATATGGATACATACTGATCTAGCTGCCTTAATCAATAATTCATTATGCCCTGAAGTGAAATTCTTTTTTTTGGCTCGAATATGTTGTGATTACAAAAACAAAATGAAATAAGAAAAAGGCAAATTTATGGGCCAAAATGTGTTAATTGAAATTAAATTGTATTTTATTGAAACGGTTCCTATTTGAAAATTCCCATGGCAGTTGAAAAGGCCATACCTTTTAAAATGTGTATTACTAGCATCCCTTTTGAGGTAGACTTGGCACACGGGTTACAAAGCAGAGTTGCAATTTGGCTCCTGCAGCTTGAGTAGCCCATGTGCAGTTTAGGGATTCTGTTTGATATGGGGTACTCTGTGTGATGCCCATGTGACCGAAAATTTCATTTGGAAGAAAATACAGGTCTGTTTGCTTCACCCATTTGATGGCCTTATTCCAGTAAAAGGCTGCAAACCATAGGAATTTGCTGCAAACAATCAAATCCCAGGAAAGGTGCGTGATCCTTTGCCCATGTGGCATCATGTTCAGGTAAGGATCTCTCGAGCCTCATTTCTAGGGGTCAGGCAGGCACACACTAAGTCGCGCAGTCAGCCTGACCACATGTCTCATCTGACAAATGATATATTTGTCAGGGCATCTGAGGAGAGCAAGAAGAAACAGAGCAGAAGGAAACCAGCTGCACTGGAGACGGAGAGAGTCCATGATTTGGAGGAGAAAAACAATGAAAGATGGGGATAACAGGCTCTTTGAAATTACAAGGTTCAGAGAACAAACGATACTTAAGAGTGGTGATAATGTTAGTTTTCATGTGTATATTCCTTAGCTCAACAGTGATTAGATTTCAGCAGCTATAGATATCTTTGGTACTTATTTGCTTCAGTTACGACCTGTGTCTGAAGAGGGGAGTTTTGAGCCCAAACCTCCCAGAATGCCTTCAAGATCTCAGAAAAAGTAGTCTTGGGCTTCAGGGCAGCCCACACAGCGCCTGAATGCCCTAAGCTGGTGGCGCACAGGACCTGGTGGTTGCTGTCCCCCCTCGCCAGCCCTGCCCCTCAGCCCTGCGGCGCCTGCCTCACAGTGGGGCAGCCAAAGGTAAGCCACCTCCACCCGCCTCCCACCGCAGCTTGCAGCCTGGCACAGGTATGCCAAGAGAGATTGCCAGGGAGCAGTGTGCCATGGAGACCTAGGGAGCGTTGTGTGTAGGGAGGAAGCAGATGAAAGGCTGAAAACCTTGCTACCGATGTTACACCATTTGTTAACGCACTTTCCATTGTACAATAGGGCAGAGATTGCGTCTCTGCCCAGCCTACGCTATTGCTACTGCAAGATCACACCCAAACCTGACTTTTTTTTTTACAGATTTTGTAAGAGACAGTCATGCTTTAAAGTTCCTCCTTGGCAGGCACAGCATCAATCATCCAGCGGGTTGTTTGTCTTCTCCTCACTGCTGAGACGTTGAGATGGATTCATCAAGTATTAATAAGTCCTCTAGGTTGCTTGCTGTGAGCTATAAAACTGCAGCCTGTAATTCCGTGCTTTGAAAAGAATATATATCTCTCTCTCAGTATATGTTAAAGGTGTTCTTCGAAATAATTACAGAGCAGAAAGACAGGATATGGCCAAAATGTTGAAAACAGGAGCCCAGTAGCTACCTATGTTATTCTTCAATTACTTTGTTGAAACCTTTTCATCTCTACCCATGATAACACCTCTACACAGATGTGCCAGACAACATAGGCTTGCCAGTGAAATAATATCTAAGAAAACTGAATTGGTGAGAAGCAGCTCTAGAAACACACTGCCCAGTGGAAGAAAAATACTTTGTCAATACATAATAGATATGGCTTATCACACCTAATACAAGGATGCTCTGAAAATATAGCCTCTTTGGGCTTAGTAAGCTGTTTGATAAGCCATCAAAAGGCAATTAGAAGTTCTAATGTCCTCTGAGAAATAGAATCACAAAAATACCCATTAATTCAAAGCTCTGTATGTGACCATGATGTGTGCATGCTCGTATGTGTGTTCATGTATCACAACACAGATGAAGAGACCATGTCTGAATAGAAAGCATAACATCTCAAAAGCTGGAAAATCAAATGGGGGACAGTAAGGACAGCAGAGGGGTTGTCTCTCTACATTTTAGTACAATATGGAGGTTAAAAATGTGATTCTGGGATCGGAGCCACAGGATGCTCTGGGGAAAATATATGTATTAGTGTTCTCTTTTTGTAATATTATTCAAGATCTTCCTGGCTCATTTCATTTGCACAAAATATAAATGTAGGCATATTAAACAAAGCGTTCTTGGGTTTATTCTATTTATTTCCTTACTCCCAGTAAAATTCTTTATATCAGTGAAATTGCTGTTCAGACAAACTGCCCTTGAGGAGCAAATCAGCCTTCACAGGGATGCACAGAAGGCAAGTGAAGTTCTAGTTTCTGATGGCTAAGTGATGCAATAGCTGCTACTGCTAGAGTAGCATATTGACAAAAAACTGGGGTAGGCACAAACCAAGATTTTACCCCAGAACCAGAGAGAAGGAATAGTAGCAATATTTGACAAGCTTTCTCTTTCTTAACAATGATTAGATTAATGTTCATATAATTCGATTAAATCTCAGACTGCTTATGTTTTCTTTAACTATTGCAGTAGCACTCTCATTTTGAAACAGTCATCTCAAGGAGAGTCTTCACAGAGTAGGAGCGAAATAATCCTCTCCCTAGGATCCAATCACTGCTATGAATATCCCATCACTGTAAAAGCAGCATGAGAGGAGCCTTGATAAAATAAGAACACTTTGAGGATGCTCAGTAAAATAAAAACAGCTTATCTGTTAGAAATAATATAGTAATTCAGCCCAAACTACAGGTCTGGAGTGTATTTTTTGTTACTGACTTGCGCTTGGGGACAGAAGTTGTGGGGTTTTTCTTCATGCTTGTATGGTTCATAGCTCATTAGCAGTAGTCAAGAAATCACAAAATAAGGTAATAAAATGTTTAAACCAGCATATTTGTCATTTAATGCAATTCGTAAGTAGTTTCAGAATTCTAAAACACAAGCATGACTACAGATTAGATATAAGTTATTCATCATATTTTGTGGCCTTTTATGTAAATAAATGACAACAGTATTCTAAAGGTCAAATGTGAAATGTAAGATTCAAAAAAAGCCAAACATATTTTCTTTTGTTGAACATTTTGTTTGTGCTGTGCATAAGTTGCCCTAAGGATTTCTGGCTGTCCTCAGAAAGTCAACAAGCAAACAATTTGAAAATGATTAATATTGATTTTATGGAATACACTGCAGTTCTGCTGGAATTCTTCTGTCTGCAGCAGAAAGTTGTATTTTTTTTGATCAAAGGACAATTAATATAGTAGAATTGAACCCAGAAATATTGGTCTAGACTATTTCCCTTTTTTAAATTGCTCTAGCTACGTCTGTTCAATCGGTTTTATGAGTGTAGCTGAGAATAACTATTACACTTGGCAGTCTCATTAGGGATTCAATCAAAGTTTAGTCAGATGAACACATCAAGAAACAATGTACAGAAAGTACTGTGTGTTCCTGAGGTTGATGTTGATGCCTCTCACTGCGCCTTGCTCAGTGTGTTCGGCTGCAGCGATACACGTACCAGACTCGGTGTTGGGTGATTGCAGGTTGGCTCTAAATACAGTCCCCAGGAATGTCTTTTGCAAGGAGAGGGGTGTTAACTGACAGTCGGTGGCTTCCGTGTTCAGGGCAGGAAGTGCAAAACTGTTTGAGGGGATGGATGTATTCTTTCCCTAACTTCCTAGCTGGGAAAACCCTAGCTCAGCTTCGTACTGATTCAGCTGCCATTGCTACCAACTGCTGGTGCTCTAAATGCGAAGCCAGGGCCCACAGGGAGAACTGACAAAGAGACAGCCAGGGCTGCAAATAATCTGCTGCTCCTGCATTTGCCCAAGGGACACCGGCAACAATTCGCTGTGTGGATATGAAGTCTCTGCATGGCCACGGGCCCTGGCATGTTTTACAACAGGCTTCACCTGCCCCAGTCCTGGTAGCTGAGAGACTTTGAAAGATGTCGCAAAATTCTGATGTAGCTTCCCACAAACTTGTTTTTTGTTTGGTTTTCTTTTTTTCCCCCTCGGGAATACTGATGACCAGCTGACAGCCTAACATTTGGTTTGGCTAATTAATCTTTCCATGAAAAGTCTTTCAGAAGATATACAGTTGTTAGTAGCTTAATTCTAACAAGGTTTAGTTCAAACTCATAGGTTTCATGGGAGATCCTTCATAACCCTTAGGGAACAAGCTCTTGTTAGCATTGCCAACAGCCATCAGTTACTTCTGTCAGCAGTCGAAGGAAAGGGTGTAGACCCAGTGCTAAGTCAAAGTAAAGAGAATAATCTACTGGTTAAACTAAAAGCTTTTTCTATGGAAATCTATTTTATCTGTGGGGTTTTCAAATGTAACTGTAAATTTACACAAACTTTGCACTGGATCACAGCTCAAGAAGTAATACTTGATATAAGCTTATTGCAATTTTACATTGACTATTCAAAAATCATACTTTTTATTAAGGAAGTATCCATCCTCCTTCACTGTTTTCTGTCCATTTTTTAAGTGTTTCCTTCAGGAAAGATATCTAAAGGACAACAGTAATTATATAATATTTGAATATAATAATTCAAATAATTCATGTTCTCACAGCTATAAGTTCACCAGCAAACCGATTTTGAACTCTTTGTTACAAGTACGGTAAGAGGAAGACAGTATTCACTAATTAAAAAATTTGCTTCCACACACAGTGAAAATTTCTTGTTTCATACAGCCGTTGTTTTGACAAAAGCAGAGTAAAAATGTTGCCACTCTTCTCCCTCCCATACTCTGATGGAAAGTGTAACACGGCCAGTGAATTTATTGCTAATTTGTAAAGGAATTAGGTTTAGAAACATAGAATCATAGAAGTGTTTTGATTGGAAAAGACCTCTAAGATCATCCAGTCCAACTGTTAGCCTAGCACTGCCAAGTTACCACTGAACCACGTCCCTCAGCACCACATCTACACATCTTTGAAATACCTCCAGGAATGGTGATTCCACCACTTCCCTGGGCAGCCACTTCCAATGTTTGACAACCCTCTCAGAGAAGAAATTTTTCCTAATATCCAATTTAAACCTCCCCTGGCGCAACTTGAGGCCATTTCATCTCATCCTATCACTTGCTACTTGGGAAAAGAGACTGGCCTCCAACTCTCTACAACCTCCTTTCAAGCAGCTGTAGAGACTGATAAGGTCTGTCCTCAGCCTCCTTTTCTCCAGACTAAACAGCACCAGCTCCCTCAGCCACTCCTCATAAGATTTGTGCTCTAGACCCCTCACCAGCTTCGTTGCCCTTCTCTGGACTCGCTCTAGCACCTCAATGTCTTTCTTACAGTGAGGGGCCCAGAACTGAACACAGCACTCGAGGTGGGGCCTCACCAGTGCTGAGTTCAGGGAGATGATCACTTCCCTAGTCCTGCTGGCCACACTAATCCTGACACAAGAAAGGATGCTACTGGCCTTCTTTGCCACCTGGGCACACTGCTGGCTTATATTCAGCTGCCTGGTGACCAACGGCCCCAGGTCTTTTCTTCTGGGCAGCTTTCCAGTCACTCTTCCCCAAGCCTGTAGCGCTCCATGGGGTTGTTGTGACCCAAGTGCAGGACCCAGCACTTGGCCTTGTTGAACCTCATACCATTGGCCTTTTTGCCCATCGATCCAGCCTGTCCAGATCTCTCTGAAGAGCCTCCCTACCCTCAAGCAGATCAACACTCCTGCCTGGCTTGGTGTCATTTGCAAGCTTACTGAGGGTG
>KZ505702.1:1136147-1151915 GCA_002844005.1 Limosa lapponica baueri
TATCTCATAAGTTTGGATCATTTTTTTCTACATGTCAAGACACTAACAGTGTTTTAAAGTATGTCATATTAGAATATTCGAGATAGTTAAGGAAAAGTGTTATCCATGTATTCGTCTACTGCTTTTAAAGAGAAGAAACAAGCTCTTATAAAATGTTAAATAATGACCACACTAAGATGGAAATTAACAAGAAATTTAATTTCTGCCCAAAAACCTATTTTTTTTTGTCAAGCCAACAGTATTATCAGCTTGAAACTAGCAATTCCTAAAAATATCAGAGCACTTCAGGGGCATTTCTGAGGACTGATGTACTGTCTTTTAATTTTTGAAAAAGTAGTAATTAAACACCCTTGAATAGTTAAACATCCAAACTTTAATATTATTGTCATTGTTGATAACACCAGATGGCAGTGTTACATATTGGTGTCCAAGTTCTTTTTGCAAATAAATCTTGAGTCTTGGGAAGGCAGGCTGGAAGTTGCTGTGTTTTATGAGTTATCTTATGGAAAGTATGAGACAGCAGTTGTTAAAAAGAAGCTGCACAAGCAGCAGTTCACTCTCTGTTAAAACTTATTTCTTCAGCCAGCAACTTAAGCGTTGAAGTAGGACCACCAGAGATACTGAAAAAGGGTTTATAAGTAGCATTTGCCCATCTCTGTTCCTGGAACATGTATCTCTAACAGGAAAGTTATAAATAGAATATGTCCACACTCTGATTCATAATTTCTCCTCCACTACACATTGCTTTTTGCTTGACCAGGTTGACTGTCAGCTTCAGACATTCACCATGCTGAGAGAACAAGGCAAATGCCATCAGTGTATGTAAGATCTTCTTTAAGCAGAATTATGTACAATGCAATACCACAATCAGTTGTTTCTCCCAATGTGTCCATCAGTGTTAATAGTAAACAGTCAGAATGGGCAGGACTCGGCTGTGCTACGCACCCATGGCAACTGAGGAAAAATGCCATTTAGCTGTCATTCATCCAAACAGAGCTTTCCATTCCTTTAGGGGGTTCTTTCACCAGTATTACTTCTTCCTTGGGATTTTGAGTCACTTCCTCAGGTCTTCTAGGCTTGCTTGATGATGTGCTGAATCAAGTGCCTGACAGAGACAGACAAAAAGAACTGGACATGGCTCACTAAAATCAGTTATTTCCTCAGAAAACATCTGTAATGTGGGAACTTCATCAAAGGCAGAACATCTGGTCTAAATCCACACCAAATATTCCAACTTTGTCTCAAGGTGCACTGCTGACTGAGGCATGAATACAGAAGCAAAGACACTCACTCCAGCTGACCAAAGAATAAGGCTTCTGTGGATGCTGTGGAAACACCCGCACCTCATTTTTGATCAGAACCTTTCTCAATTCCTGGGGAAGACAGTGTATCCACTGAAGAGCCTATGCGGACAAACCACAAAACCCACCTGTCCCCAGCAGTGACCTTACCAGCTCTGCTAGCCTACCAGGTTTCTGGGAGTGGGCTCTGATCTCATTTTCTTTCTGGCTGAGTGAGGGAAGCTTCCTGCTCACTGAGGAGGCATGAATAAACTGCTTCAAAGTGATTGTTCCATTGATCCAGTAGATCTTACAGCCTGCCACTCTGCCTATCACAGATGTCATTCGGTTTAATAGAAGCTACAGAAATTATGTTTGGCTTTTAGAAGGCTTTCCTTGTTGAACACAATCTTTTCTGAGTAATGAGTTGACAGTATTCTAAACTTGAAACCAGATGACCTTTCCTTTTTTAATAAGCATCTCTGATGACACTTACTGTATGGCAGATTCTTATTTGCAATAGCTGCCGCAAAAATCACCTCATATGTGATGTTTGATAGGTCTCCTAGGCGGTCTTCAGCACAAATGGTCTGAAATAATATTGTTAAAAAATTAAACTGAAAATTCAGACCTTGGGAATGTCAGAAAGCAAGTAGCTGCCTGACAGCTTGACTCTAACATCATCTCTCTATTAAAATCTGTTACTTTATCTACCAGAATATCAAGATCAGACAAACCTTTTTACCAGCAGAAAACTATTGCTAGTATCTATTTTTCTATCTATTCATTCACTAAAGTCTGCTAATCAGCAATGACTTCTAATGACCAATAGCAATCCAAATGCAACTGTTCAGATCAGTACCAGCTCTCTTGATGAAACTCAAGCTCATGGAAGAAGTCAATAATCATTGTATCACTAGGAATATGAATCCCAACAACTGCTGTCTATATCTATTCTTCTTCATGTCAGGTTTCTCCAGTGTAACTGGCTGCATGCCCTAATGACTCTCTACACACCTATTAATACAATCCAAAGTAGTGACGACTGGTCTTTCCAGGTATCATTAATAGTAACTGACAGTTGTTGACAAAATAGATCAGAGTCTGTATTGCTAGCCTGAATCTTAATAGAAGATATACCACAGTGATCTGAGCTGACCCTGGTTGGTCTAAAATCAAATGTTGATGAGTACTGTAGGGTTATACTTTAAGTAAATAGGCCCACTAAATATACAACAATCCCGAAATACCATTTTGGCACAGAGAGAAAGTAGAGCAGCCAAGCTCTGCTGAAGCAGTCTATTGAGGAAGCCTGCAAACAGAAATGATTGACTATTTCAGTGAGTTTCTGTTTTTAACCAGTAGTTTTCATCTGTTGTCAGATGAATTTATTTGAATTGTTACTGGTAAAACTTGGGACTCTTAAAATGTCGGTACCAAATCTCTCTTGAAAGATCCTAGTTGACAAACTCACATGAATTTGATGCACTTACAGCATGTTAAAAGTAAAGTTCAAGCATTAGAAGATTTAGGCACTCTTTTAGTTTAGGCATCCAGTCCAAAATTGTGAACACCAAGTTTACATGCATTTTCATGTCATGAATTCATTTTATGCTCACAGCATAAGCTCTTCAGTTTATGTTGCCTTCCACACCTTTATAAAATCTTTTATAAAGACTCTTTTATAAAAAGAGTATTTTAAATCCAAAATTTGTAGCTTTATTGTATTCATACTTTGTAAAAACACAGGCATTTTTTCAAACACCTCTTCATCTTTTCTAGGCCAGGATACGTCAGTTCAAGCTTTTTACCTAATAAGGAAGATGGCAGCAGGTGTTGTGATGAAAGGCAGCCCAAACACTAGGTTTATATTTTGTGACTGATGTGCTTTTACCAGAATGGCCGGTTTGCAAGATCTTCTTGATCATTTTCACCTCAGGATGTAAAAACTTCTGACCATTTCAGCTACAAGATTAACAGTTTGGTGGTAGTGGTGTTTGACAGACACATTATGATGATACGACCACATCAGTCGCATCCTAAGGGCTGAAATCAAGGTACAGCAGATAATATATTTTGTCAGATCAAAAAAGTTACTATCTTCAAAGCAGTTTATTTTACTTTTGATTCTGTAATAGTTATTTCATTCATATACCATCTTTGCCTGTCAGAGATTTCCAGTACAGAATTAGGGGTGGTAGAACTGGACATACTGTAAATGTAATTAATTTTGTTTGCAAATAAATATTAGTCATGGAACACGGATTATTAACCTCCATGGTGGGAGTCTGTCTTTCCAGGAATTTCAGCACAGTATATTCAGCACAAAATTGCACAAAGAGCAATGTTAACTAGAGGCCAAGGTAAAGATAAAATGCTTCTGTTGCTCACAGCAAAGGCTCAATGCTGTGCAAAACAGAGTCATCTTGACAAGTTCTCATAAAGTACTTGGGGTAGTGTTTCTTTATGTGATTTTTACATGCAACTGATATTTAGTTCATTCAATGGGTTTAAAAAAAAAACCAACTGAAAACCCCCAATCTTTTATTCTTGATTCAGCTCAATAAATTAATATATCTGTTGTATCTATAAAGATGCTTCATAAATGCCTGCTACACAATCCAAAAGTAAACGATTAATCAGAACTGAGTATATGGAAAAGGGCACTTTCTAGGCTCTCAGCTTTCTAGAATCTAGACTTTCAAGCAAGTGAGATGTTCACCATTCATTTCCAGTTCTTTCTAGTGAAAGTTCTTTGGGAAAAATATAGTGTGAAACACTGTGGAAGTCAGTTTCCTTGTATTTGGAAAAAAAGGTATTAAGTGATGTTTTAGTATTTATGTAATCTTTCTTATTTTGACAGTGAAAATTCTATTAATCCATTAAATACAATACGTGGTCAACTGGTTTTGCTTTAATCTGAAATTATCCTTTTCCCAAGAAGATGCTAATATACATGATATTGTAACTGTTTGGTTTTGCTCTGTTCTGGTGTTTGTTTGTTTAATTTAAACACTTTGTAGATAAATATGGTAATCTGCCTTTTGCTCCTTCCAACAATGCAGTGATTTACACTTTTCTTCTTTTATTTTTTGAATTTCTAGACTATCCCTTGATCAAAGGAGTGTGGCTAATAAAGTGAGCTCTTGGTTTCTTATTTGGGAACAGCATACATTTTTTGATTCTTGATCATGCTTCCTCTTTCTACAAAGAAAAGTTAACCTTGAGATATTCTTGGATTCCAGACCTTATTTTCTTTCCTCAAACTTCTCCACATTCACATGCGGAACTCGTTAATAAAGTCCTTCAGATCCTATAACACGAAGCAAAATAGGTAAGTCCAAATTTAACATCTTTACTAACTTACTAGCAATATAGGTCTGAATGGAGAATGCCAGAAAGCCTTTTTTCTCCACCAGATTTTTTAAGACCATCCCTCCACATTTTTCCTCCTTGGAGCCTAGGTATTGTTCCTAGATGTTGACCTCTTTCAAGACTCAAGCTGTTCTTGTGTTGAGTATTGCAAATACGATTTGTGCGGCCACAGCTAATAGTAATCCCTTTGGATGAATAATGCTCCATAAGTCATGGTATTACTGTGGTGACCCCAAAAGGACGTGAATGGTCTCCCTGAAATTGGAGAGAAGGTGACCTAGTGAAAGATGTGTAAGCTTCTTGCAGCAAGACTAGTGGCTCTCTCCACTTTTGCTCCAGCCTAAGTTTCTATACCAGATCTGCCTCAAGTTTTTGCTTCATAATCCAGCCCTCCTCCCTATCGTTGGCTTGTTCCCTACATTTATGTCCATATCTTGCCATGAGCTCCTGGTCTCTGTTTTGTCTCTTTTCTGAACATTGCCTCAGATCTCTGCCCAGTCTGCGTTGGATTTCAGCCCTAAACATGGCTCAGGATGGTTGCTCTGCCTGAGTGCTAAAACTATCAATTTAAAAGCTTTCTTATGCAAAAATATGCATGTCATATAGTAGAATCTTCACATAATTCTGGGAGTCTGTTTTGGCTGTCCATCTACATTTATGTCCAGAAATACATTTAAAAAGTACTTGGCCTGCCTTTGTTAGGTTTATTTTGCACATCGTAGTTTCAAGAAAATAAAAATATTTAAATGAAATGTAAATATAGTCATATATGTATAATTTAAACATACTTACACAGGATGGCTCCACTGAGCCACTACAGCTCTCATTGGCGGTCCTATCATCATCCTTTTCAGATATGGATCTGTTATATCTTTTCATCACAATTTTGCCTGGAGAATTTTTTTTTTCAGAGCAGTAGTTCTTGCCAAATCTAATACGAAGCCAGCAAAGAGAAATGCTGTGTGTGTCTGTGAAATCTAATCTGCAGCAAAATTTTTCAGACAAAAAAAGCATTCCAATGCAATGGCAATTTATTATTTTAAACCTATTCCTAGCACCTCGACAATAACATTCTTAAATAACACAAAATACCTTTTTTTTCCCAACATTTCTAATTAAAACCTGTGTAGTCCTGGACCACTGTAGCATCTCTGATGAGAATCTAAACAAGTCCACCTATGAAGGAAGACAATACTTTTTGCTTTACCAACATGCACACTCAGTTTAACATTTTTGTTATCAAATCTAATGCTGCGAAAAAAATCAGTAACCATATCAGTCTTCACAAATGCTCTCACACTTAACATATGACTGGCTCACAAAAATCAGAAGGTGTAGTTTTCAAAGTGAAAGGAAGCATGTAGAAAAGTGATTCACCAACAGTTCCTGAGGGAGGAAAAAGTTGCCTCAGGCTATTTTATCTTTCCCCAGGAAAGTGAATTACGTGCACTCAAGTGCACAGGTGGTACTGTTATATTAATGAAAAATTAACTTTCTACAGATGTGCAAAAAAGATATACAGTAACTTTTTGGGAAAAGAAGAGTAAATTTAGTGGTTGTAAAATATCCAGCCACGGAGAATAAATACTCCATCATCAAAGATTAGACAAAGTGTTCCTGTGGCAGTTCAGCTTCGCCTGATATTAGTCATCTTTGCCTCCAGCTAAGAAGTCATGTCAGGGGATGAAGGGACACCTTGACATTTAAGTTTCTTTGGAGAACAAGCCCTGAAGATGGCTGTTGCTGTAGTGTTTTAGTAACGTGGGTATCATCTGCCTATTCACCAGGGTTTAGACAGACCACACCAACCATTTCTATACAAGTTGCTGAATACCTAACAGCAAAACTATTCAGTCCAGGCCTTACTGTGTCAAACAGATATTTGAACATGTGTGCATGCCACGAGAGAACAAGCAGTACAAATCTAGGGGAACCAGTACTTGATTGTTACACACTTGCAGTGTAGTCAGGTAGAGCTCACTGGAGACCTGCCACTTTTCCCCACGGTCTGATGGTTCTAAAAACTTAAAGTATTAACTGAACAAAAATTCACTTTGATTGCCAGTTCACATTAGAAAGCATCCACCCAAGAGGCACTCTTTTGATGTCTGCATTTTTGCTAATGCTTGCACTGTATCCAATATTCCTTTGGGTTTTTGTTTTTTTTTTTTGAGAGAAGGTGTTTAAGACTTTTGTACTAGCTGGAAAACAAATGATTCTATGCATGTGGTTAGCTTTAGTCCTGAGAACTGGCACATATTATGTTAGTGTTAATCATTTAGCTCTTATGATGAAAAGCAATATTTTTTATCTTTCTATTCACTATATTTCTCTCTGTTTGCCTCTCCACCCTTCCCGATGCCGCACTGTTAGCATCACGGGAGCATCGGCATCAGCTGGCCGCTGCTACCTCTGGCTGCCTCCCCCTTCCTTTCCACGAGCGGTCTGTGCAAGTCATTCCCAGTAAGGGCTCCTCTAGGATCTGAAATGCCAGACCTCACGTACCACATACATAAAAGGCTGCTGGAGCAGCCAGTACGGCGTTACTAGCTGCATTGCAGCTCACAGTGTTTTGCAGAGTGGAGCAGACAATCAAAGTTGGAAAGGGACTGAATTTTGGACAAAAGCTCTGTTTTCGGTCTGCATCAGAGAACGCTGAAAAAGGAAGGTAGAGTTTTCATTTGAAAAGAACTTGGCCAGTCATTTCTGTCACATTTCTGTCAAAATGTGGTATTTCTGTCACATTTTCACTTCTATTTTTTCCTTATTTTAAGATTCTTTAAATACCTCTAAAGCTGAATGCCTTCATAAACAAAAGTTTAAATAGATAAACACATTTCATAGATTTAAACAGAGATAAAGATCTCTGCTCTTACTGATGTCTCCGAGGACAGTGTGAGGCAGATCTTTCACAGTCTAAGAAGGCACAGTAAGACTCGACTATGATCTTGTGGCAATACAGAACTCTAATCTGAGACACAAGAGACCATGAAGTGTATCTGCAATAAATGGAAAATGAAAAAGTAAGGCAAGGACAAACATATCCATAAAGATTTAACAGAATTATTATTAGAATTAGGAGTTGTTAGCTTAATGAAATGCCTATTAGTTTTACCAACCAAATACAGTATCCCTGCAGGAGTTACTGTAAGCAATGCCACTGGAATCTCTGAGCAGCAATGGATTAATTACCAAAGCCATTCTTTTTTCTTTTTTTTTCTCCCCTAATAACCAGATTTTCCATGTCAGTCTCATTAGAGAGGGTATTAGTCTTGTAGCCTTATCATCTCTAATAGACAGAAAAGGGCAGGCAGAGTAAGATGGTGCTTTGACATCAGCTATTCCCTCACAGTCCACAGGGGCATGTAGTACAGGGGCATCCTTGCTTATAATTTGAAAAAAAACCAAAGCATTTGGGTTTTTAAACTAGCCACTGTTCACTCTGACTTTTCTTTTTGCCAGAGGGTGGAGGATGCCGGGATTCCTGCCACTGGCACAGACTGCAACAATTTTATCAATCTGTGGTGGGTTGACCCTGGCTGGACACCAGATGCCCACCAAAGCTGTTCTATCACTCCCCTCCTCAGCTGGACACAGGAGAGAAAATATAATGAAATGTTTGTGGGTTGAGATAAGGCCAGGGAGATCACTCAGCAATTACCATCACAGCCAAAACAGACTCAACTTGGGAAAATTTATTTTACTTTATTAAAAATCAAATCAGAGTAGGATAATGAGAAATTAGCCCAAATCTTAAAACACCTCCCCCCGCCGCGCCCCCTGCTTCTTCCAGAGCTTGACTTCACTCCCAATTTCCTCTAACTCCTTCCCCCTGCAGAGGTGCAGGGAGAGCGGCAATGGGGGTTGTGGTCAGTTCATCACACGTTGTTTCTACCGCTCTTTCCTCCTGAGGGGGAGGACTCCTCACACTCTTCCTCTGCCCTGGCATGGTGTCCTTCCCATGGGAGACAGTTCTCCACAAACTTCTCCAATGTGGGTCCTTTCCTCAGGGTGCAGTCCTTCAGGAACAGACTACTCCAGTATGGGTCCTCCACGGGGTTACAAGTCCTGCCAGCAAACCTGCTCCAGCAGGGGCTCTTCTTTCCACAGGTCCTCCCAGAAGCCTCCTCCAGCATGGGCTCTCCACAGAGTCACAGCCTCCTTCAGTCATATCCACCTGCTCCAGCATGGAGTCCTCCATGGGCTGCAGGCATCTTCTCCACCATTAACCTCCATCGGCTTCAGGGAGACAGCCTACCTCACCATGGTCTTCATCACGGGCTGTAGGGGAGTCTCTGCTCCAGCTCCTGGAGCACCTCTTCCCCTTCCTTCTTCACTGACCTTGGTGTCTGTGGAGTTGTTGCTCTCACTTAGTCTCACCCCTCTGTTCTGACTGCTGACGGCATTGCACAGGTTTTATCGTCTTCTGAAATACATTATCCCACAGGCGCTACCACTGTCACTGATAGGCTTGGCCTTGGCCAGAAGCAGGACTGTCTTGGAGCTGGCTGGCATTGGCTCTATCGGACATGGGGGAAGCTTCTTGCAGCTTCTCACAGATGCTACCCCTGTAGCTGTGCCTGCTACTAAAATCTCGCTATGCACAGCCTCAGTAACATACCTCATTGGTTCAGAAGAAATCATTTTGAAATCACCTGCCTGGGCACCTATTGTACCTAACGAGTATGATGAAGCTGCCCTTGCCAAGTGCCGCTCAACCAGAGTGGCCCTTGTCCCTTGTTACCCCAAGGAAAGCTGCAGGCGGTGAGGTGCCCCTGCCTGGATCTCCAGCCCTTGGAGTCATCCTGTCCATCCCCACTGCTAGCAGTGCCAGTCCTGGGCTACAGCCTGAAATCCAGCCTAGGTGTTCACTACCCTTTCCCATTTCAGATGTTAATAAGTGCTGCACTTGAGTTGCTAAGGGCGGGCCTGTCTTCCATCTGCTTTGCCTTTCTGCCATCTACCAAAGAGCTGCATTTCATTTCTTTTCACCTGTCCATTTGGCAAATCACCTCTCAGTCAACACCACAGAGTTCAAAGTGGTTTGGTCTGCCTAAATTCATGTTTGTTGGACACATGTCAAACATGAGTAGCAGTCACTGACCATCACCATATATGTTCTGCCCAAAATATTCAGGGCATAACAGCCCTAAATGAAACAGCATGGAACATTCCTTTCTAAAATGTTGATTATAAAGGAAGTTTAGCAACCTAAGTGTTAGATTAAAGGCATTTTCATACAGATTAGATTTAACTCAATTTGTCGTTTATACTCAAGGAGATTTCTTTTCAGTATTTAGAACAAGCCTTCACTTCTGAGTAATAGGAATTTTTTAGAACATCTGACAGAAGTCTCATCTTATCCTGATCAAAGAAAATGCAGAAAAGTTAAATCAGACCTAAACTGTTTATAATTCATAATGAATAATTTGGCTTTGATTACTCCTTCTTTATTAATTATGGGGGTTTTATTAGTTAATGTCCTAGATATCTGTTTTAATTATGTTTGCCATCTATACCTGTCATACCCACAATGTAGAAGTGCATAACATATCTAACACATACACATGCTTGAAGGAACAGTGCATAAGCTGTTTCAATTAAATCTCCGTGTTCATATTTGGATATCACTATGCACCAGGCCTGGCTGGGATGGAATTAACTTTCTTCACAGCAGACTATTCTGGTGCTCTATTTTGGATTTGTGACCAAAACGGTGTTGGTTGATAACACAAGGGCATGTTAGTTACTCCTGAGCAGTGCTTACACAGCGTCAAGGACTTTGCTTCTTGCACCACCACATCAGGGAGCAGGCAGGAGGTACAGAAGTATTTGGGAGCTGGCACAGATGACCCCAACTGACCAAAAGGTTATCCCCTACTATATGATGTTGTATTAACCAATAAATTTTGGGGAAAGGAGGAAGGGAGGATGTTGGGAGTTGCCTTCCCAAGTAGCCGTTATGTGTGATGGAGCCCTGCCCCATCAGGAGATGGCTGAACACCTGCTTGCCAACAGGAAGCAGTGAATGCATTCCTTATTTTGCTTTGCTTGCACATGCAGTTTTTCCTTTACCTATTAATCTACCTTTATCTCAACCCATGAGTTTTCTCACTTTTACCTCTCTGATTCTCTCTGTCATCCCACTGGCAGAAAGTAAGTGAACATCTGGTAGGGCTGAGCTGTTGACCAGAGTTAAACCATGACACACTATGGCATTAGAACCTTTATTAAAGTGTATTTAATTTTTTGTCTTGATTTGGGGTGGGAATAACTTTATAAAGTCTTGTTTCATGTATTCATGTGCCCTTACACACATTATGGGGCTTGGAAGACACAAGACACTGGTGTTTTTTTCTGGTGAGGTAGTCCTGTGGGTTACAGGGCTTGTAAAACAGAGGGATGAAATTTACCTGAGCTGATGACTTCCTTGAAAGCTTATTGCTTTAGAGGGCTGTGTTTAGACAGAAGACAGAGGACCCTCACTCCAGACTCTCCATATCCAACTCTTCTTAATGAGTCCTGGTCAGAGTCCCCCAACAGCAGCACACAATGAGCAGTCAACAAGTATTAGTATTACAAACACTTCTTAAGCACAAATATCTCTGTCAGTAAGTAACCAAGAGGACAATCTGCATCCTGGAGTGCATCAAACCCAGCATCAACAGCTGGTCAAAAGAGCTGATTATCCCACTGTATTCAGCATTGGTGCAGCCTCACCTTAAGTGCTGTGTGCAGTTCTGGCCCCCCCAATTTAAGAAGGATGTGAAGGTCCTTGAATGCCTCCAGAGGAGGGCAACAAAGCCGGTGAAAGGGCTGGAAGGCAAACACTGGAGCACGTTTCCTAGAGAGGTGGTCAATGCCCCAAGCCTGTCAATGTTGAAAAGGCATTTGGACAATGCCCTTAACAACATGCTTTAACTTTTGGTCAGGCCTGAATTGGTCAGACAGTTGGACTAGATGACCATTGTAGGTCCCTTCCAACTGAAATAATATTCTATTCTATTCTATTCTATTCTATTCTATTCTATTCTATTCTATTCTAATACATTGTACCTAAAGAATCAGAAGTGGTGCTACCATATACTAAGAAGGGCATATTGTCTGTAATGTCTGTCTCTGTCAACTTGGGGCTCATCAATGTTGACATCATTTTAGCTGCAGATCATCCTTCTAGGCACAAAGTGCAGAGACATTTTTTAGAAACACATGATAACTGAACTAAGAGATTGTTGGTTTTGTGGCCTAATGATAATTTGAGGAATAAGAGAAGCAAGAACAAGTGTGGCTGTCTTGGGGGTCATCAATTCTTCAGTGGCACATTAACAGGATTAGATTTTCTCAAACTTGAGGAACTGATACCTTCAAGCAGCTCTGCTTTCTTGAGTACAAGTGCAGAATCTGGTATGTTTTATGTGCAGTCTTTACTGCAGCCAGAAGAACGGATAATTACTAACGAGATTCCTAAAATTTTAGATGGTAAAGCAGATGGTGTAAAACGAAAAATATTGGGATTGCAGATCTATGGGTATAGAAATAGAAAGAAAAGTACAACGTCTAAACCTACAAGTGCCATTGCACTCCCATAGCTCCTCATCGTCTTCAGAGGAAATGAGCAGTTCTAGTGCTGGGCTCCCCTTGCTTGCAGGTGAGAAGGACAGCCCATCGTGAACTACTGACAATCACTTGGGACAGAAGGAGTTCTTGTCTGGTGCAAAAAGGGAAGATGGTCACAGAAGTGTTGTAGCTGAGGGTGCAGAGGACAACTCTGCATCCCCCGGCAATCAGGGAAGGCCTGTTGGTCAGTCTCCCATGAGGTCCACTGTGATATAGGCTTCTGATATCAACAACCAACAAAATGCACATATTATACTCAGAAGTATTTTGTTCTTTTTATGATATTTCAGATTCAGTATTTGATAAGTCTCCTTCTGGAGTTAAAATAAGTTTTGCATAATTATTATTTGCATTTTTTTATTCTGTTGTGTGAGTTCCAGCACTCAAAAACTAACACTTACTTTATTTATTATTGAATATTTTTGTGGGTGTTAATTTTTCTGGATATGCAAATAAACTTTTGCAATTTTTCTATTCAAATGACATGTAACCAGTTCTAGTTGCAGGCAAGTTTGGTACGTTTAGTTTAATTAGCCTCCAGATTTAGAATGGATTATTACGAGTTATAAAATGTTAATGCTTAGGTGCATTACATTGAATTTTGAAATACAGTATGTTCCTAGACCCGGAGGCCTAACCAGAGACTCAGCTTCATCACTGGCTTCTCAGAAACATTATGATTGATCTTTTGATGTGAAACCGGAGGGAACTTCCTATCTAGGTCACTTGAAAGATATAAATGGCCAATGTGCAGAAGAGTTCCTCCCAATGTATATGATGGGGAAGGAACATTCTTTTGATACATCCTTTCTCACCAGCATGACAGCATCAGGCACATGTCTATGAGGCATTAAGTAGAAATTAAAAGGTCTGTAGCCCCCGCTACAACCTCCTCCACTGATAAGTGTCTCAGATGACACTGGTTGCAGGCGATACTGGTCAACTCTCCCCTCCTCCAGCAATGGCATCCCACATCATGCTCTTTTCTCTTCACTGTAGTTCTACAATCTAGAAAAATGTCATGTTGATACAACTTGCTTGCCTTGCTATGCAGCAGTAAACTAGATTTTGGGTCTGTGCAAGGGAAAGGTTATGTTGTAAACACTGGCATGAGTAGAGCAAAAGAAGTATTGCAGTAAAGCACTAGTTTGCCTATGAGAAACTTGGACATTTCTCAATTGATCTTAGGGTATAATGCAATTTAAATATTTCACAAGTCTCCTCAGATCATTTGGAAAATGCATACAATTAGTTTTTAAGTATCTGAAAGAAGTATGTGATTAATAGTTGGTAATTATTTTCTTCAGCTATAAGATATACTTTCAAGAACCCTTAATCCTAATTAATTGTTAGTTGGAATACAGATATTTAATAGATGCCAAGTACTGGATCTATTCCACTTTTTTTTACAGTGTAGAATTATATACTGTGAGTGGCAAAGACAGAATGCAAACTTGTGTCAGATGAGTTTTTTTAAAAATCCTGGGCTAGGAAATTATCAGGAAAATATGAAAACCCAAGGTTTTGGAAGGCAGCTTGAATAATTCTGGAGATGATGGAAAGGCAAGCACTGTACAAAGATTGTTGTCATGGGAAAACAAGAGTTAGGATATGGTGGCTAGTCACTGGTGAGGGGATTTGATGTGACTTCTTAATTATCAATAATGCTTATGCTGATAACTGGTCGAAAGGAGGAAGCTGAATCTCTTAAGAACCACAGTGGTAAAATGGAGGGAATAAAGGATAACTGAAGCACTGAGGAAGAAGCTATGTGAGATAGGAAGAGGCCATACTTATTTTGCCACTCTTGAACAATCTTGAAGAAGTGGCATGGGAACAAAAAACTGGGAGATACAGGTGCTCAGCATTCATCTGGGGCAGAGAGAGCCTCTTTTCTCCTAGAAAGCTATTGCATCACACTGTGACTGTCAGTGGGGAACTTCACAGCCTTCGTCTTCTCTACTTCTTCCCTGCCCCTGCCATGTCAGTCCTTATCCATCCCAAGGGATAGAAGCTTAATAGTAAAGGACCATATTCACTGGCATTTAGTTGTTGAAGCACTTAAGACTTTTTCCAGAGTACATTGCAACTTAATGGCATTTTTGGTGGTGTCTGAACATCAAATGCCCAGAGTGATGTCTACATGCCCAGATTTTCCTGTCAACCTAATGATTTATTTCTAGGTAAACCCAGGTCTTAGTGGTTGTGTCTATACTGTGGAAACTGGGAGCACTCCCAGCCCCCAGGCCCAGGTGCGAGCGCTGGCCAGACGCCAAGGCTATGTCAGGACAAGATCAAGCTAGACCAATCCCTTCTCAGCCCACACCTCGCTTATCTTGATGAGGAAACCTGGACCGTGAATGCCTCCTGTCAGGTCCTTGCTCCAGACAATCAGTCACCAGAACAAGAGAGCAATGCAATTTCTGTAATGCTAGCCACTGGAAACTGCACAGCTTACTAACACCGCTTCTGTATGCTAGAAAATTAATATGGCACTTCCCAGGTGTGTGTCCATGCCATAGAAACCACTCCTGCTATGACAGGCTCTTCTGATGAGAAGCTATTTAGCTAGAAACCATAGCATGACAAGCAAGGGATCAGAAAGTGTCCTCTCTCTTTCCAGCCAGGCAAGTGGGATTGGGCTACACATGCTTTGTGGACAAAATGAGTATCTCACATTGCTGGAGGCTTCACAGGACATTGAATACAGTTTACAGAATGAAACAACTAGCATGAAGAAGGAGCTGAAGCTGAAGGTTTTAACTGTTCTCTGTCTTTCTTTCCTTTAAGACAAAGAAGTCAATTCTGGCTGTTGTGTGAAATGAATGCAATCCAGGCACAGTGCTTGAGCTCAGGGATAGCTTGAAACCATCTCTTTGAGCAGTGCATCCCCGTTCAATGGGTACTGGGTCAGAAGCCAAGGATCATCACTGTTAGCAATATTATGAATATCTGGTATATTTTCTAAGACACATAGACCCAAGTCCCAAAGATGCAAGACCCAAAGTCCTGGATTGAAAAGAACATATGAAAAATACATTTCTAGATGATGTGGTAGTTGTTAAAGGCTTGAAGATGTGAAATAAGAATTTCCTAAAAACTCTAAATCTAGATGTGAAATAAAAGAACGTTGTTGGTTTTTTGGCAGAGGACGAGGAAGGGAACTGTGAAAAACTGGGATTGGCAACCTGGCCACACTGTAAGCTGTTTCACCATCACTTACAGTGGTTCTGAGAAGTGGGAATGTCCCTGTGACAGGACATTGGCATATGGGTCATTTCATTTTCCTGCAGAACGATTCAACATTCAAAGTTTGAAACACAAAACCTTAATTGTCATCCTAAATATAATGAGGCACAAGGAATAATACTCAAGCTCACCCAAATTTTCCTCTTCTCCTGTTTTGTAGCCCTCTCTTCATTCTTGCTGCTCTTCCCAGAACTTTCATCCTCTGGAAGCCATCCAAGTAACTCCTATCTTTGAATTTCATTGCTCA